>SJYC01018120.1:0-10862 GCA_006408675.1 Madoqua kirkii
TCACTATCATTATTTGGAATTCTTTACCAGGTAGATTCTTTATCTCTTTGTCTTTTGTTTGGTGTGGTGGACATTTATCCTGTTCCTTTACCTGCTGGGTATTCCTCTATCTCTTCATCTTGCTTATATTGCTGTGTTTGTGGTGGTCTTTCTGTATTCTGGCAATTTGTGGAGTTCTCTTTATTGTGTAGTTTCCTCACTGTGGGTGGGGTTGTACAGGCGGCTTGTCAAGGTTTCCTGGTTAGGGAATCTTGTGTTAGAGTTCTTTTGGGTGGAGCTGGATTTCTTCTCTCTGGAGTGCAATGAAGTGTCCAGTAATGAGTTATGAGATGTCAGTGGGTTTGGAGTGACTTTGGGCAGCCTGTATATTGAAGCTCAGGGCTGTGTTCCTGTTTTGCTGGAGAATTTGTGTGGTATGTCTTGCTCTGGAACTTGTTGACCCTTGGGTGGTGCTTGATTTCAGTGTAGGTATGGAGGCTTTTGATGAGATCCTGTTAATTAATGTTCCCTGGAGTTCTCTGGTGTTCTCAGGATTTGGACTTAAGCCTCCTGATTCTTGTTTTTAGTCTTATTTTTACAGTAGCCTCAAGACTTCTCCATCTATACAGCACTGTTGTTAAATCATCTAGGTTAAAGATGAAAAATTTCTCTACAGTGAGGGACACTCAGAGAGGTTCACAGAGTTACATGGAGAAGAGAAGTGGAAGGAGGGAGATAGAGATGAACAGAATGAGATGAAGTGGAATAAGAAGAAAAGAGAGCAAGCTAACCAGTAATCACTTCCTTATGTGTGCTCCACAGTCTGCACCGCTCAGAGATATTCATAGATTTACACAGAGAAGAGAAGAGGGAGGAAGGAGACAGAGGTGGCCAGGAGGATAAAGGGGGGAATCAGAAATAGAGAGACAGATCCAGCCAGTAATCAGTTCCCTAAGTGTTCTCCATCATCCAGAACACACAAAGAGATTCACAGAGTTGGTTAGAGAAGAGAAGGGAGAGGGAGGAGATAGAGGCAACTTGCTGGAGGAAATGGAGAGTCTAAAAGGGGAGAGAGCAGTCAAGGCAGTAATCTGGCTCCCAAGTAAAAATGGGTACTCAAGATTTGTTCTTAAAGGTACAAAATTGATAAAAAAAATACAAAAAAGCAAAGATTAAAAGTCTAGAGTAGAAGAAGGATTTTCAAAAATATAATATTAACTAAAAAAACCCCAACTAAGCCACAAAAATTGTTATATATGTGTATATATATATGAAATTTGCTTTAAAAATAGGGTTTATCTCTCTCTCTCTGCCAATTAATAGTAAGTTATAAAAATAAAAATTAAAGGAGTAATAGAGGACTTGATAATAAAAAAAATAAAGAATGCTAGTAAAAATATATCTAGGATTTTCTCTTGTGTCATTGTGGTCAGTATGGGGTCAGTTCATTTTTAGATATTTCCTTGATCCAGCTTATATTTATTAAGATCTACAGGCTCCTTCCTATGTAGTCTGTTCTAACTACAGAGTTTTAATCTATTGCACCTGTCACTTCCAAAGAGGTTCCCTCTGTTTTAGCTTCTTCTGTTTGTTGGTCTCTTCAGTGTCTAATTTTGCCTTGACACAAGGGGGAAGTGGTGGACACTTTTTTAGGCTCACTAGTTCAGTCGTGCTATGGGGAGGCAGGGATGCTGCAAACAAATAACACTGGGGTGTGTTTGCAGTGTCTCGGCCACACTGGGTTTGCCCCTGGTCATGGTGTGTGTGCTTTCCCTGTCTACACTACTTAGGTTCTAGGTTGCTCTGCCGGGAACTGTCTGAGGCCTGCCCTTGATTACATGAACTTCCCAGGTCTAAGCCACTCAGGTCCAGGCACCCAGGTAGTGCTCAGAGGCGCAGATTTGGTTGGGCCTGCATTTTGTGTCTTTCCCAGATCTGAGCAGCTCAGGTGACCAGATGTTTGGCAAGCATGGTCATTGCAAATTATCACCTCCCCCGTCTCTCCAGCTTGGTTTTCAGGGTGTACAACTAACTGGTGCACCTTCTCAGGCAGATTTTGACCATCCAGAATCCAAATAAGTCTGGGTTAGCAATGAAGCCTGCTTGCAGTTTGGTAGTTAATGCCTCTCTGGGGCCGTGATTGCCCCCTTCTGGCTCTGGCTGCCCTTGCCTGCCTGTCACTGGAGGGGGATAAGCTGGTCTGCAGCTGGCTAGCTCTGCTCAGTCCTTTGTTCTGTGAGAGGGCCTGGCAGTGTCTCAGGTTAGAGCTTTTCATGTGGTAGCTATCCCACAGTCTGGTTTGATAGCCCAAATTAGTTTCCTCAGATTGCCCTCGGGGCAGTGAGGCCTGGTTCTTACTCTAAGCAATGCAGCCCGCGCCTCTCTGCCCAGTCCTTGCTTGCTAGTGGCGAATGCAGGTGTCTGCGCTGCTTCTCCTCTGGGGAAGTTACCGTTGGGCACGTAATCTCTGAGTTTTAATTATTTATTTATTTTTCCTCCTGATTATGTTGCCTTCTGTGGTTTCAAGGCTCACCACAGTCTCGGCAGTGAGAGTGTTTCCTGGTGTTTGGAAAGTTCTCTCTTTCTTAAGACTCCCTTCCTGGGATGGAGATCCATCCCTACCTCTTTTGTCTCTCTTTTTGTCTTTTATATTTTTTCCTACTTCCTTTTAAAGACAATGGGCTGCTTTTCTGGGTGTCAGAAGTTGTTTTGTGGAATTTACTCAGCATTCAAATGTTCTTTTGATGAATTTGTGGGGGAGAAAGTGGTCTCCCCATTCTATTCCTCCACCATTCTAGGACCACCCCTTGTTCTTTCCTTTTTGGCAGTGTTATATTTGCTAAAGTTTAAGCTGACATATGGATGACAAGAGTACAGTGATATTCTCAGGCATCTTGGAGCTGAGTGTGTCCACATGACATGCCCACATGGCCTCTGAGGTATCCATGAAGATGACATGTGCAGATTCTGGGGATTTTCCTAAAAAGAAACTTTCTTCTAAATTTCTTTCCTTCTTCTTGCTAACTAGAATAACAGCATGAAGGTTGGAGTTGAATCAGTTTTGGGGGCATCTATGGTCACTTAACAAAAGAGGCCAGAATATCTGATTAGTAAGAAAGAGGATTTTTGGTTCCAGAGAGCACACCAGCCCTGGGACCAACATCTCCAGGATCTGCATAAAAAAAAAAAAAGAATTTGTATATGATTTACAGAACTATTTCCTTGCAACCAAAATCTAATCCAAACCAATAAATTACCTTGTTTCTTCATATCCGCCTTTACCATTTCTGTAAGTGCCTCGTTTCCTTTGAAAATGTATGTTCATACCAAAAGCTGAAGACAGATGTTAATTCTAGTATTCTTTGTAACCATTAAAATGTACTCACAACTTTGGAAAAATGGTGCATTGATTGGAAACTGTCAGGCCAAAGACTAAAGGAACTGTATGTAAACACTGCACTCAAAGCAAGAAATTTCTCATCATAGTACGAGTTAACAATTCAATAACTGTTTTACATGTAAATAGGACTTAAACAAGTAAGTAAATTGATATGGAGGGTGGGGCTCAGAGAGAAAAATCGTAGATGAGAAAATTCTGTAAGTTTAGAGTAAGCCCTGTTTTTCCATTTACGTGGTATATGATCCATCCCTAATGTGATTTATATAATGATGTGTTTGAATCTGATATTGTTCTCATGAGATTTTAACCCCCTCACCATGTTTTTTACAGCAAGCTGTGGGTGTTTATCAGAAGCACTAGTTTAAACATTTTGCAGTTTATAATTCCTTTTCTTCCTTAAAAACAAAATTTCTCCAAAGAAAAACTCTCACTGAGAAATCTCTAATCACATTCCTTCTCTGTTCAAATGATCTTTTGCTGTTGTTTAGTCACTAAGTTGTGTCTGACTCTTTTGTGACACCATGAACTGTAGCCTGCCAGATTCCTCTGTCCATGGGATTTCCCAGGCAAGAATACTGGAGTGGGTTGCCATTTTCTTCTTTAGGGAATCTTCCCTGCCTAGTTAACAAATTTGTGCCTCTTGCTTTGGCAGACAGATTCTTTACCATTGAACCACTAGGGAAGACCTCAAATAGTCTTACAGGATACAAAATCCTTACTCTTCAGAACTGTTTCAAATCAAACTTGTATTTATGGTTTATTTTTCATATTTCTGCATGACCCCTACACCTTTCAAAATTCCCAAATACATCTTTAACCTCTCTCCTTTTCCCATCATCATAATCTCTATTTTAGCGACATTTTTCACAGACTAGTCACCTGTTGTTCTGTCATTACTCCTATTTAAGTCTGAAATCAAATACCACACATTCCATGAAGATGCATCTCTTCTTTTATTTCCAGCAAGAACTGATCATCCTATTCTCTGAATTCATAAGGCCAGTTAGCTGTTTGTTAAGAAATGTATTTCATTCTACTTTGCAGCATAAATGTGTGTATACAAATGTGTCTGGACATGTATTTGCTGTATTCAGTTGATATTTATACTGATAACTCATTTCAAGTTTCATCAGTTTTGTTGAATAAGCAAGAACTGTGCTTTAGCTACCAACAAATAAGTACTTGTGAAAAGAAGAAAGATTATATTTTACTGATGATATAATTGTACTAGAAACACCAGTTGTATATATTACCCCAAGAAAAACTTCAGCTGAAAGATGAAAATTCAAGCTGAAATCATAATTTTTTTTACCACATTATCAAAAACATTTTTCCAAATTTGTAAACAAATGTGAGCATATATTAGAATTTGTCAACCTATAAACTTATGTGTCTATTTTCCTTTTGTTCCCAATTCAAGTCTTTCCAGGTGGCACTGGTGATAAAGAATTTTGCTGCCAATGCAGGAGATACAAGAGTTGCAACTTCCCTGGATCAGGAAGATCCAGTACAGTAGGAAATGGCAACCACTCTAGTACTCTTGCCTGGAAAATTCCATGGGCAGAGGAGCCTGGCAGCTAGTCCACAGGGTTACATGATTGAGTGACTGAGCACACATATACCCAAGTTCATATTATATTGTTGAGCTAGATATAGGTGGCTTACCTGTGAATAGCACAGCTATGGTCCTTGGGCTTCTATAGTTTGTTTTATTCGAGGTTGTAAAGAGTGTACTAAATAAACAATCACAATATCCTAAGTTTTTGTTTAAGGAAGTCCTGAATGTTGGTTCTCTGAGAGTGGTTATGAAAGGCAAATAACCCAAGCTCCAGAGATCAAGAAAAGCTTCCTGGAGAATGTGTTTAAGATATAATCCCAGAACATTCCCATATACTGATGTAAGTGAGAATGATCTATCAAGGGAAGAGAAAGAAGTTCAAAGTAATAATTTAATTTGTAATGAGCGGAAATAGAAATGAAAGTAGTGGGAAATGTAACCAGGGGTCAATGAACAATTTCAAGAAGACTAACAAAGTTCCAACAAATTAAAACCCTGTCATGTGCTTTTTGTTGTTTGCTTTTATAAAAACATTGTTTTGTTAATACATTTTTCTATAAATTTAATTAGGTTAACTGTTTACATAATTACTAAACCTTTAAGAAAATAACATTTTCCTCCTTAAAGGAGGAAATGTTACAGATACTTTAAGGGAGTCATTGTTTTCCCAGTATTATGATTATTCATATCATATCAAGTATAGATTGATTAATAATAATAATTATAAAAATAATTCATCATAATTTTTTTTCAGTCATCCAGTCATGTCCAGCTCTTTGGAACCCCATGGACTGCAGCATGCCAGGCCTTCCTGTCTCTTATCATCTCCCAAAGTTTGCCAAGGTTCATGTCCATTTCATTGGTGATGTCATCCAGCCATTTTATCCTCTGATGCCCTCTTCTCCTTCTGCCTCAGTCTTTCCCAGCAACAGGGACTTTCCCAATAAGTTGGTTGTTCATATCATATGACCAAAATACTGTCCCTTCAGCTTTAACATCGGTCTTCCCTGCTAGTATTCAGGTTTGATTTCCCTTAAGATTGACTGGTTTGATCTCCTTTCTGTTCAGGGGACTCTCAGGAGTCTTCTCCAGCACCACAGTTTAAAGGCATCAGTTCTTTGGCGTTCTGCCTTCTTTATGGCCCAGCTCTCACAATGGTACATGACCACTAGGAAAACCATAGCCTTGACTATATAGACCTTTGTCAGAAGAGCAGTGTCTCTGAAAAGCAGAGCTTTTCAACACACTGTCTTAGTTTGTCAGAATTTTATTGCCAAGAAGCAATCATCTTCTGATTTCATGGCTGCAGTCAGCATCCACTGTGATTTTAGAGCCCAAGAAGAGGAAATCTGTTACTTCTTTCACTTTTTCCTCTTTTATTTGCCACGAAGTAATAGGGCCGGATACCATGTTATTAATTTATTTAATATTTAGTCTTAAGCCAATTCTTACCTCACCAAGAGGCTCTTTAGTTCATCTTCATTTTCTGCCATTAGAGTGTTATCATCCACATAGCTGAGGTTGTTGATGTTTCTCTGCATATCTTGATTCTGGCTTGTAACTAATCCATAATGGAATTTCTCATTATATACTCAGCATATAGGTTAAAAAAAACAGGGTGACAGCAGACAGCCTTGTCGCACTCCTTTCTCAGTCTTGAACCAAGATTGTTGGTTGTTCCACACAGGATTCTAACTATTGCTTCTTTACCTGCATACAGGTTTCTCAGGAGCCAGGTGAGATAGTCTGGTATTCTCATCTCTTTAAGAGCTTTCCACAGTTTTTTATGAGCACACCGTCAAAGGGTCTAGCATAGCTGATGAAACAGAGGTAGATGTTTTTTCTGGAATTCACTAACTTTCTCTACGATCCAGCGAATGTTGGCAATTTGATCTCTGGTTCCTCGTCCTTTTCTAAACCCAACTTGGACATCTGAAAGTTCTAGGTTTGCCTAATGCTGAAGCCTAACATGGAAGATTTTAAGCATGACCTTACTAGCAAGGGAAATGAGTGCAATTGTCCGATGGTTGGTAAATTCTTTAGTACTACCCTTCCTGGGAATTGAGATAATAATTGACATTTTCCAGTCCTGTGACCACTACAGGGTCTTTCAGGTTTTGCTGACATATGGAATTCAATACTTTGATGGTATCATTCTTTAGAGTTTTGAATAGTTCTACTGTAATTCCATCATATCCATATCTTTATTAACAACAGTGCTTCCTAAGGCCCACTTGCCCTCATACTCCAGAATATTTGGGTCTGGGTGTCTGACAACACCATTGTAGTAATCCAGTTCATTAAGATCTTTTTTTTTTTTTTTTTTTTGCACAGTTCTGTGTATTCTTTCCCTTTCTTCTTGATCTCTTCAGCATCTCCTAGGTCTCCACAGTTTCTGTCCTTTATTGCACCCATCTTTTGGCAAAATATTCCCTTGATATCTCCAATTTTTCTGAGGAGATCTCTAATTTTTCCCCTTCAGTTGTTTTCTTCTAGTTTTATGTACTGTTCATTGAAGAAGCCCTGCTCGTCTCTCCATGCTGTTGTTTGAAACTCTGAATTTAGCTGAACATACCTTTTCCTTTCTCTCTTGCTTTTGACTTCTTTCTTTAGGTATTTGTAAAGCCTCCTCAACTACCGCCTTTGCCTTCTTGCTTTACTTTTACTTTGGGACGGTTTTGTTTGCTGCCTTCTGTACAATAATACAGACTTCTATCCATAGTTTAGGCACCCTGTTTACTATATTTAATCCCTTGAATCTATGCATTACCTCCACTTCATATTCATAGGAAATTTGATTTAAGTCATATCTAGCTGGCCCAGTGGTTTTCCCTGCCTTCTTTAGTTTAAGACTGTATTTTGCTACAAGAAGCTGATGATCTGAGCCACAATCAGCTCCAGGTCTTGTTTTGGCTGACTGTATACAGCTTCTCCATCTTCAACTACATAGAATGTAATTAATTGATTTCAGTGTTGACCATTTGGTGATATTCATGTGTAAAGTTGTCTCTTGTGTTGTTGGAAAGGTATTTTCTATGACCAGTGCATTCTCTTAGAATAATATAGTTAGCTTTTTCTCTGCTTCATTTTGTTCTCCAAGGCCAAACTTGCCTGTTACTCCAGGTATCTCTTGACTCCCTACCTTTGCATTCCAATCTCCAGTGCTGAGTAGAACATCTTTTTTGGTGTTAGTTCTAGGAGGTCTTTGAGGTCTTCAAGGTCTTCATAGAACTCATCAAATTCAGCTTTTTGGCATTGGTGATAGGGACATAGACTAGGAGAACCACTTAGAGAAATAGGTGAGACAGACCTCCTCTTGAGGAATGAAAGGGAAGCTGGGATTCCTCTAAAGTCAAAGCAGGGGACTTGGCCCTCATCTCGAGATGAGGGGCGGAACACAATGTTCTTCACCCTACCTTTGCATTCCAATCTCCAGTGCTGAGTAGAACATCTTTTTTGGTGTTAGTTCTAGGAGGTCTTTGAGGTCTTCAAGGTCTTCATAGAACTCATCAAATTCAGCTTTTTGGCATTGGTGATAGGGACATAGACTAGGAGAACCACTTAGAGAAATAGGTGAGACAGACCTCCTCTTGAGGAATGAAAGGGAAGCTGGGATTCCTCTAAAGTCAAAGCAGGGGACTTGGCCCTCATCTCGAGATGAGGGGCGGAACACAATGTTCTTCTGCAGTTGCGGCATGAAGCTCGGGGTTCCTCTTGAGTTGCGACGGGTGTCTCGGGAAGCATATCTGGTTGGAAAAAGTAAGTCAAGCCTCCTTTCATGTTGTGATGGGGAATTCAGGATTCCTCTCAAATCACTGCTCGGGAATTGGACCTCATCTTGAGTTGAGGCTGGAGACTTGGGATTCCTCTCAAGTTGCAATGGGTATTTTTGGGTTCCCCTCAAGTTTCCATGGGGATCTCAGGGAACTGCTCTGGTTGCCTCAGGAGAGTCAGGCCTCCTTTCTAGTTGTGGAAGGTACTTCAATTTTCAGGGGCAAGGGAATTGGCCTCATTTTGAGTTGAGGTGGGATACTTGGGGTTCCTCTCCAGTTGTGACTAATATCTTGGGTAATCTCTTGAGTTGCAAAAAGGAAGTCAAGCCTTATTTCGAGCTGCCAGCAAGAATCAGGATTGCACTCAGTTTGCCACAGGGGAATTGGGCCTCATCTACCACTGAGCGATGAATCTGGTTGTTTTTCTCGAATTATGGAGGGAAGCTTGGGGTTCCACTTGAGTTGTGATGTTGACATCAAGGAGCCTGTCCTGTTGCCCCAGGGGAGTCAAGCTTCCTTTTCAGCTGCAACGGAGCACTCCAGATTCCTCTCGAGTTGCTGCAGGTGAATCAGGCCTCACCTCATCACGAGTTGATGCGGAAACTCGGCTTTCCTTTCAGGTTGCTATGGGGACATCAGGGAACCTGAGGGAACCTCTCGTGTTGCCTCAGGGGAGTCAGGTCTCTTTTCAAGTTGTGATGGGAACCTAGGGATTCCTCTGGAGTCACTGCAGGGGAATAGGGCCTCATCTTGTATTGAGGCAGGAAACTCGGAGTTCTTCTCCAGTTGTGATGGGGATCTCAGGGTTCCTATTGAGTTTCAACAGGATAGTCAGAGCTTGTCTCATGTTGAGGCATGGAACTCCACTTTCCTTTAGAGTTGTGAAAAGGGTGTCAGGCTTCACTGAGTTGAGGCAGGAAACTCAGGCTATTTCTTGAGTTGAAGCAGGGGATTCAGACCTCCCGTCATGTTTTGAGGGGAAATTTGGGTTTCCATTTGAGTCACTGCAGGGGAATCAGGCCTTATTTTGAGTTGAGGGGGAACTCAGTATCTTCTACTTGTGGTGGGAAACATAGGGTTTCTTTTGATTTGCAGTGGGGATCTGGGAATACTTCTCAAATAACAACAGGAGAGTCAAGACTTCTCTCGAGTTGAGGTGGGGAAGTCATGTTTCCTCAAGTTGCAACAGGGGAGTCTGGCCTCCTCTTAAGTTGCAGCAGAAACTCAGGGTTCTTCTCTAGTGATTGCTGGAAACTTGGGGTTGGCTGGAGAGTTGCCAGAGTGCATGAGACCTCCTTTCAAAGTGCAGCAAGAAATCAGTGTTCCTATGGATTTGCAGCATGGGTTGCAGGATTCCACTGGAGTCCTGTCACAGAAGTCCCGGTTATACTTGAGCTTGGTTGGTACTCAGTGTTCCTGGAGACTTGCAGTGGGGCATTCTGTCGAATTCTCTTGGGGTGACTCATCGTAGCAGGGATGTGCAGTGTGGCTCTTGTCTTGTTGCATTGATGGGTGGCTGCTCACTAGTTTTGAAAACGGACTAGTCTATCATTGTGGTCTTGGTCAACTCTGTATTTGAAGGGGCTTCAATTCTCTCTAGTGGTAGTGTGCCATTTTCTCTCCCTGTGGTGTGAGGCTCATCTGTATTAGCAGAAGAGAGACTCCTCTCTATGTGTGATGTCCAGCAGGTGCCTCTCAAGTTGTGGAGGAGGGCTCCTCTTGAGGGGTGAGGCTGCATCCTCTCAGGCTTGGGTGTTAGTGTCTCCACTTGGGAGGTCCTCTCTGTTTTTGGTGCTATGGATTCCTCACCTCTATTCATGAGATTCCTGCTCTCTAGTTGTCAGGACCTCCACTTGACTTCCTTCAGGAAGCTCGTCTTCATTGAAGGCAGGTCTTCTCTCTAGGTGTGTTATCCTTGGGGACAACTCTTTAGTTGTGCCTGGGGAATCCACTTCAGTTTTCTTCTGGAGAGCACCTCTGTCATTTCATCCTGGGCTCCTTGTGCTAGCCTAGGTATCCTGTGAAATTGCAACAGGGATCTCGGGGTGCTACCTGAGTTGCAGTATATGACTCGAGGTTCCTTAAGAGTTGTGGTGTAGACTCTTCTTGAATTATTATTATTATTATTTTTTGTGATTTCAGTATATTTTTA
>SJYC01018123.1:0-65831 GCA_006408675.1 Madoqua kirkii
GAGGGGTGTCTGCCTGATTCTCCTGAGGTCATTTTAGGACTCAGTAGAACAGCAGAACTGTCCTGAAAGCTGGCTTTCAGTCTTCCGTTAGCAGAGGGAGGAAGAAAGAAGTGTTCTCTCTCAGCTGTCATTCCGGGAGTATCCCTCTCGGATCCTTGACATTTATGGGGAAAAATTATACCCCAAAACTATGTGGCAGGATGGCAGTAAATCTAACGAGAGCATAAAAGTTCATCTGAGAAGAACGGAAGCCTTTCCTTCCCTTTGCTACGTGACCTTGGCTAAGGCTCTTGGTTATCATCTTTCGGCTCAGTGGCCCTTCTTTGAATTTAAGGTGGCAGTATTAGTCACCAGAAATATTTTCAAAAGGTGTTCTGCACATTAAAAGTTCTAATTACCCTTCTTCAAGCTAGCATCAGGGCTGATGATGAAACGCTTTTATGATCCTAACGGGGCTGAATTTGTTTCCAATGCAGTCCTTTAAAATATCCTTCTGCAGAGGTGAATCTTTTCCAAAGCTCTTAATTCTGTGCACACAAAGGGAACTATGACTTCTTATTCATGAATGCTACTGAACAAAAACTATATTTATTTCATGTTCAGGCTGTAAATATCAGAAATTTGTGGGAGATGATTTCTTAAGGAATAACCACTGTATGCTCTGAAATGACTGGCAGTTCTATCATAAAGGCTTTTGAACAAGGTTTGCGGCAGAAGCTCCCAGAGAAGAATTTGTGCACTTTGCCAACTCTGAAGAAGTTCTGGGGCAAAAATGTTAGAAATTTACTTGTTCTCAACATATCGTGAGAGTCATGATTGAACTCTGGATGTTTCTGTTTGTAAAATAGGCATCTTTAGAGTCATCTATTTGGTAATTTATTTTTTTTCCTAATTAAGGAAAATCTATCCAACCAGCTTCCCCACAGAATCTTTCGATAACTAGTCTTGATTCTCAAAAATAAAAATGATCAATTGTAACCAAGCTTCAGTGAAATGGCCCAGTTAATAAATTAAACATAATCACCCCAAAATAAATTTTTAGTTGCTTGGCTGGTCATAAAATTGTGATTTCTTTGCCGATGGTACACAAACACATCTCTGCATTTTGCCAAATTTCACTGTTTTAAATTCTATACAACACTGACTCCCTCCCTTTTCTTCTCCTTCCTTCAAGGTAATCCCAAACTGCCCTAACCCAGGGCTTTAATTGATAGAACCAACCAACCAGCGGGTCACCTTCGTATTTAACACAGTGGCTGATTGAAAAATCAACACATCATTAGAGATGCAATTTGTGTTTTGATTAGCATATCAGTCATAGATTTGCTGTCCTAGAACTGGCCAGCTTGACCACTCTTTGATTTGGGTCACTCTGGACTGTGGACACTGAGAAGCATTCCTGTATGAGTCTTTACTGAGAGGTCCCTCTTCCTATTAATTACACCCTTTTGTCAACAAAGGGACAAAAAGCCAGGCATGTCCTAATTATTGCCTGTTAAAAACAGATGTTTGTATCAAGCCATGACTTCTGTTTTAACTTTCCTAAAACATAAATGTAATTACGCGAGGGTTTCCTCAGCTGGATGGGTACAGCTGTCAAAACCATCCTGCTTCGCTGCTTAGTAGGTTTGTCCCTAGAGCAGTCATGTTGAGGTTGTATGTTTCCTCTCCATGCTGAATCTTTCCACTGAGCTTTGGTTAGATGTTAAGGGAAAAAATAAAGCATTTCCAAAAATCCAGACACATTTCGCACACATTGGTGGGTAAAACCTCAAAACCCATCATATGGAAGCTTTTGGCCAGTCTGTGTAATGCCTTGTAAACTATGTGTGTGAGACCTTAGCTTGCCAGGAGTGTATCAGCATCCCTAAATGCACATTCTTGGTGTTGGCTTGTACTTAGCTTTCTGGAGAGCACTGCAGTGATATATACATGCGCTTATACAGGAAAGCTTTTTCTTCAAAAGCCAACTGTCTTTTCATTCACAAACCTCGTGGAATGGTGTAGGAATTATCTTGCAAATGTTTGTGCGTTTGTTTGCCAGAATCTGTTACATGATCATTTTGCTAAAAAACAAATTTCTGAACATATTTTAAGCTATACTTTCATCTTTAACCCTTCCTTGGCCTCTATTGTTTTACAATAAATATATTTTTAGTGTAAGTGAATATGCATCATTGTACATAATTCATAAAATACAGAAAAGGAGAAAAAAATCAAAATTTCCACAATGCAAAGAAAACTTGTTAACATTTTGATATATTTTTATAGACTTTCCTATGTTCATATAATTAATCATTTTTTATTGTCAAGTGAGAATGATTTCATAACACACTTTAGGTAAATTTTCTGTTACTTGATTTATCCCCTCACAGTGTGTATTTGGCTTGTGCAATATATCTGAAGAGTACATAAAATACATCTGAACAGGTTAAATAATAATTATAAATACCCCCTTGTAGCCATCATCATTGGCAAAAATAGCAGAAATACAGAAACCTGTTTACATATCATCGTAAGGGTAACCACTCTTCTGATTTTGTCATAATAATTTTCAACATGTACCTCTGTAAAAGCTTATTTTTCATGGTTTTGAACTTTATGTAAATATGATTCTATGTTTTCTTTTCCAAATTGCTCCTTTTGTTCAAACCTATTTGTAAGATTCATTAAAGTTGCTGAATCTAAACATAGTTTAACATTGAAGCTTACTAAAAAGTCCTTTCTTACTCCTTGCTACCTTTTTCATGAAGCAGATGTCTATATGTGTATAGGTCTGATGCTAGGTTGTTTATTGGAATTCTTTTGTTAATATATCTTTGTTTCTGATTTTACATATGAAGGTACAAATTTTCTTTTAAATTCAGTTTAAATTGTGGGAAAATATCCTAGAATATGTTCCACTGAATGAGTTTGCCATAATGTCTGCATTCATCTTACTCTTAATGGGAATTTGGGATTATTCCAGTTTAGGGCTCTGGTAATGATACAGTGAATAATTCCGCATGTGCCTCTTAGGGAATATGCAAATTTCTCCCATTACCTATGAGTGGGGCCACAAAGAGCAACTTCACTCTCTCTTTTCACTTTCATGCATTGGAGAAGGCAATGGCAACCCACTCCAGTGTTCTTGCCTGGAGAATCCCAGGGACTGGGGAGCCTGGTGGGCTACCGTCTATAGGGTTGCACAGAGTCGGACACAACTGAAGCGACTTAGCAGCAGCAGCAGATCTATTACATTTTACTAGGTGGCTCAGTGGTAAAATATCTGCCTGCCAATGCAGGGAACACAGGAAATGTGGGTTCAATCCCTGGATCAGGAAGATCCTCTGGAAAAGGAAATGGCAACCCACGCCAGTATTCTTGCCTGAAAAATCCAATGAACAGAGGAGCCTGGTGGGCTACCATAGGGTCTCAAGGAGTTGGGCATGACTGAGCACACACACACAAGTAATGCCAAACTGTTTTCCCTAGAACTTGTGCCAGCTGACACTTCCAACCCAGTTCCATGTTCTCACCAGTATTTGCTATTAACAGATTTTTAAAAACATATTGAGAAACTCGTTTTATAATTTTACTTTACAATATCATTAACTTTCAGTTCTCTAATGACTAATGAGTTTGAGCATATTTCTATATCGCCTAGTGTCTGTCACTTGAATTTCCTTTCTGTGAAACATATCTTCAGGTCTTTTATTCTCTCCCCCACCCCCACTATGCTAACTGATATTTCATATGACATTTCATATTGATTTGTGGGAGTTCTTTCTTTATTCTGAATACTAGTCCTTTATCTCCACTCCAAGGTCATGAAGATATCATCCCAAATCATTTCTCTAAAAGCTTTGTAGTCTTGGTTTTTCATGTTGACATGTTTAATAGACCTACTGCTATCAAATATGAGCTGCTGCTGCTGCTGCTAAGTTGCTTCAGCCATGTCCAGCTCTGTGTGATCCCATAGATGGCAGCCTAATAGGCTCCTCTGTCTCTGGGATTCTCCAGGCAAGAATGCTGGAGTGGGTTGCCATTTCCTTCTCCAATGCATGAATGTGAAAAGCAAAAGTGAAGTTGCTCAGTCGTGCCCGAATCTTAGCAACCCCATGGACTGCAGCCTACCAGGCTCCTCCATCCATGGGATTTTCCAGGCAAGAGTGCTGGAGTAGGGTGCCAAAATATGAGCTAGAGATACAATTTTATTTCTTTGATAGATGGACATTCAGTTGCCTCCTTGAAATTTACTAAGAAATCCATTATTTGCCCCTTACCACTTTTGCCACGTGGCAGACACCTATGAATGTGTAGGACTGATGCCAGAATCTCTGTTTGAATTTTCCTATCAGTACCACTTTGCCTTTGTTTTTACACGTGAAGGTACAGATTTTCTTTTAAATGCAGTTGAAATTGTGACAAATGATCCTAGAACTGCTCACTACAGTTTATCTAGCCTTCTCTAAGATAAGAACAGAAGCAGTGGCAAAATGAAAACTTCAGAAAAAATTTATTAAACTGTTGAGCTAATCACTGGGGAAATTCTTCCTCAGGAGATTAAGATTCAGTGGACTGGTGTCCCCTTCTCAGCCTTCCATTGGCCTAGGCCCTCCTGCAGTTGTGTTTCCAACGTGATAGGATGAGGATGTCTTTGCTGTCACCTTGATAAAGGCACTTCCTCACTCACTGGATCTGTGAGCAACTTGTCCTCTATACATCCTTTTAATGGATACATTTAAACAGTTAAGGGGTGTGGCTACCTATTGTAAAATAAGACGCCCTGACTTTTTACTTTCAACTTTAAGCGCTCTAACTGCAGATGTACCACTGGGAAAAAAAGAGAAAAAGGTAAAAATAAGAACAACTGATTGGTATAGTTTTACATTCCATTATCTAGGTTATGATGTATAGGGAAATGGCAAGAGATAATTAAAACCAGCTTCAGAATAAAAGTTGCTTGAAGGCATCTCAAGTTCACCACTGCATTCCCAATGTATGGAGCAGTATCTGTACACAAAAGAGGCTTAATTTTACAAAATATGTTCTTATTCAGATTTCCAGCAGGGATCTTCTGTTAGATCTTTTATACAAAACTCTAGTGTCTTGCAAATTCAGAAGAGACTAGTATTTTTCCCTTTCTTTTCCATCTCTAGGGCATGCCTGATAAGTAAAGAAAATCTCAAAATATACTAGAATCTAACTCTTTGCTTTCCATCCTATTTTGTTTTATAGCTAAGGAAATCTTCCTTAAGCCTGATAGGTTAGTGAACTTAACATTCTCACTCACAGCCTCTAGGTGGGAAAATTTAACAATAAAAACAAGGATATTGATGACAATACCAGTTGTTAGCATTTGTCTAGTCCTCAATATGTGTCGCCGTGGACTTAGATTCTTTACATGAAACATCTCCATCCACAGCAATGCTATGGAGTAGGCACTTTCTTTCTCTCCATTTTACAGATGATGGGACAGAGGCAAGGAGAGATTGAATGACTTATCCTGGCTCATCCAATCATTGAGAACAACCTAGAGTTAATACCCTGATAGGCTGGTGCTAGACTGTGTGCTCTCAGGGACTCATCTGTATTGTATGTAGGCATGCTAATTCCAGTCCACCCTCAACCATGTGCATTGCATAGACAGAAACACACTAATAGTTATGATAATTAGGACTTGAATTGGGGGAGAGATACCATTTTGTTTCCATTATCTGGATTTCTGTTCTATTTCCTTGTTGTTGTTCGTGTGGACTCTTTCCAGCCCCATTGGCTGCAGCACACCAGGCCTCCCTGTCCCGCACCATCTCCCAAAGTCTGCCCAAGTTCATGTCCATTACATTGGTGACGCCATCCAGCCATCTCATCCACTGATGCCCTCTTCTCCTTCTGCCCTCAATCTTTCCCAGCATCAGGGACTTTTCCAGTGAATCGACTGTTTGAATTAGGTGACAAAATGCTTAAGTGTCAGCTTCAGCATCAGTCCTTCCAATGAATATACAGAGTTTATTTCCCTTAAAACTGACTTGTTTGATCTACTTGATGTCCAAGGGACTCTCAGGAGCCTTAACCAGCACCACAGTTCAAAGGTATCAATTCTTTGGTGCTCTTCCTTCTTTACAATCCAGCTCTCACAACCATACATGACCACTGGGAAGACCATAGCCTTGATTCTACAGATCTTTGTCTGCAGAGTAATGTCTCTGCTTTTCAACACCCTGTCTAGGTTTGTCATAGCTTCCTGCCAAGAAGCAATTGTCTTCTGATTTCACGGCTGTGGTCACCATCCATAGTGATTTTAGAGCCCCCAGGAGGAAATCTGTCACTGTTTCTTTTTCCTTTTCCCCTTCTATTTGAAATGAACTAATGGGACCAGATGCCATGATCTTGTTTTTGTAATATTTAGTTATAAGCCAACTCTTTCACTCTCCTCCTTCACCCTCATCAGGAGGCTCTTTAGTTCCTCTTCGCTTTCTGCCATTAGAGTGATATCATCCACATATCTGAGGTTGTCTTATTTCCTTCAGTTCAGCTTATTTCCTTACTAGAATTCAAATTCTGTCACCTAGAGACATTAGGGACAACCATCAGTCAAAAGGAGACCCACATATGGCAACCATTAAAGGTCGTTAGGTGTTGAACAGGACATAGGTTTCAAGGAACACTATCTAGTCAGGAAAATGCAAGTACCAAGAATTACGTGCTAAGACATTGGTGTTAGAGGAGAGATGTCTACAGATCACTGCAGAAACACATGTGAAGAGTATTTAACTCGGATATGAGTGGTAGAGTGGAGTAGGAATGTCAGGCAAACATTGCAGAGTATGTTTTGAAGGATGAAAGAGACTTTGACCTGTGAGAAAGTAGGATATTACTGTCAGTGCTCTTTGCAAAGGTGCCGAGCCCTGGCAGAGGTTGGCATGCTGCATGAGATTGGCAGGGGAGTGTTAGAGGAATGATTGAAGACAGAAGTACAAAATGAAAGGTCCAGGGTCTGTGTAAGAGTCAGCAAACTGGAGATCTTTGGGACTTAAAGTCATAGTCCAAGCTTCAGACAGCCCTCCAACTATCCAGATAGGTCTCCATAACTGATGAAGGTCAACAAGCCAGAGACAAGGAGAGGTTACATAATTCATCCTGGGTCACCCTGTTAGTGAGCTTCATGTGATTAAAATAAATTTGCTAGGAAATAGATTAGGCATTAGGAAAGATAGTGGACTCTGTGTGAGGTGTTTTTCTGATACTTACTTTGTTCCCTAAAAGTAGAATGAATAATTGGGATACCTTCAGAAAATAAAAATTATCTTCACAGGATGCCTGGAGCCTATTTCCTGTTCCTCCAATATTATTTCTTGTTTCTCTTATTATTATTCCTGGGATATGTGTCTCTCTGTAAGAATTCCCTTTAATTAATGGATTGTACTGACATACCTTTGCAGATGTTTTCTTTAATATACACCTACCCTTTTCCAGGTGTGATTCAAATAAATATATTCAATTCCACTCATTTTTCATAATGTTCTTGGTTAAGGTGGCAAAATAACTCAATTCTGGGAAAGTACACCAATCATTATCTTGAATTGCAGCAACAATAAAAGTGAGTTTTAACTGAACAATTTGAGTTTTTTATTGAATTATTTGTGCATAGAAGCCCGTGGTGTCACCACTAATGACTAATGTATTTGTTTGTCTGACTAATAATGAATGTGATAAAACTGTTTTAATAAAGATAAATTGGTTTTAATAAAAGCTGAAATGCCTTTAATTTAGTTTAACAGAAGCCACTGCTTTGGTGGTTTTTCTGGAAGATATGAGGAAGTTGATTCTTTCAGAGTTTCCATGCCAAAGTTTAACACTTTCCATGGGAAATCAGAAGGGTACTGTTAACATGCCCTGTTTCATGTGGAGCAGTTTTAATTTTTGGTAATCAGCTCAATAAATGGAATTGACTGCTTTTGGCCTGGGGCAATGACATTCTGCTCCAGTATCTGCCACTGGCTATGTTATCACTCATTCTTTTTCTGTTGGAAAGAATTGGTGAAAATTTTTAGTGTAAGTTTCTATTTTCTATGTTTGGTTAGATGTACTTGTTTTATCATTTAAAGGAGTTATATAATTTAAGGAACAAACTGACTACTCAAGCCTGATCTCTGCTCTTTTGAAGTCATTTTGACCTCAGCCCCATAGTTAGAGGAAAAATCAATGTAGCCTGTATATTCTCCCATGTTCCCCAAGGAGTGCCCCCCAACCCCCATATTTATTTGATATGTCTTTATCTGACACTTACTACCTTCTCTTAACCATGTTAAAAAACTCTTGGGTGGATGTTGTAAGGATTATGGTGCCATGGTAGAAAGAAAGGGGCCTGGGCCGTAGAGCACCTAACCATTCACTAGCTGAGACTTGTCTGACCGTGACCTTACTAGCATGGGAGATTAGCGCAGCTGTCCAATGGTTAGCACATGTTTTGGTAGTACTCTTCTTGGGAATTGGGCTGAGGATTGACATTTTCCAGTCCCATGGCCACTTCCAGATCTGCTGATATAATGATTGCAACAGCTTGATGGCATCATCCTTTAATGCTTTGAATAGTTCCACTGGAATTCTGTTGTACCCACTAGCTTTATTAACAGCAGTGTTTCTTAAGGTCCACTTGACTTCGTTCTCCAGAATGTTTGGCTCTGGCTGGCTGACCATGCCATCGTAGCAATCTGGTTCATTTAGATCTTCCTTATAGTTCTTCTGTGTATTCTTTGTATCTCTTCTTGATCTCTTCAGCGTCTAATAGGTCTCTATTGTTTATGTCCTTTATAGTGCCCATCTTTGGGCGAGATGTTCCCTTGATATCTCCAGTTTTTCTGAAGAGATCTCTAGTCTTTCCCCTTCTATTGTTTTCTTCTAGTTTTATACACTGTTCACTGAAGAAAGCTTTGTCTTTCTGTGCTGTTCTTGGGAAGCCTGCATTTAGTTGGAGACACCTTTCCCTTTCTCCTTTGCTTTTCACTTCTCTTCTTTCTTTGGCTGTTTATAAGCCTCCTCAGATAACCACTTTGCCTTCTTGCTTTTCTTTTTCTTGGGGATGGTTTTGTTCACTGCCTCCTGTACAATATTATGGACCTTTGTCCATAGTTCTTCAGGCACTCTGTCTACCAGATCTCATCCCTTGAATCTATTCTTTACCTCCACTGCATCTTCACAGGGGATCTGATTCAAGTCATACCTGGCTGGCCTAGAAGTTTTCCTGGCTTTCTTTAGTTTAAGCCTGAATTTTGCTATGAGAAGCTGATGATCTGAGCCACAGTCAACTCTAGGTCTTGTTTTTGCTAACTATACAGCTTCTTCATCTTCAGCTACCAAAAATGTAATCAATTTGATTTTGGTATTGGCCATTTGGTGATGTCCCCGTGTAAAGTCATCTCTTATGTTGTTGAAAAAGGGTATTTGCTATGACCAATGCATTTCTTGGCAGAATTCTGTTAGCCATTGTCCTTCTTCACTTTCTTCTCCAAAGCCAAGCTTGCCTGCTACGACAGGTATCCCTTGATTGCCACAGTCAACTCTAGGTCTTGTTTTTGCTAACTATACAGCTTCTTCATCTTCAGCTACCAAAAATGTAATCAATTTGATTTTGGTATTGGCCATTTGGTGATGTCCCCGTGTAAAGTCATCTCTTATGTTGTTGAAAAAGGGTATTTGCTATGACCAATGCATTTCTTGGCAGAATTCTGTTAGCCATTGTCCTTCTTCACTTTCTTCTCCAAAGCCAAGCTTGCCTGTCACGACAGGTATCCCTGATTTCCTACTTTTGCACTCCAATCCCCGATGATGAATAAATCATCTTTTTTTTTTTTTTTTTGCTGTTAGTCCCAGGAGGTCTTCTAGGTCTTCATAGAACTATTCAACTTCAGTTTCTTTGGCCTTGGTGCCAAGGACATAGACTTGGATTACTCTAATGTTGAATGGCTTGCCTTGAAAACGAACTGAGGTCATTCTGTCATTTTAGAGGCTGCACCCAGGTACCTGCATTTTGGACTCTCTTGTTGATTATAAGAGCTACTCCGTTTCTTCTGTGGGATTCATGCCCACAGTAACAGACATAGGGGTTATCTGAATCAAATTCACCCATTTCTGTCCATTTTAGTTCACCAATTCCTAAGATGCTGATGTTTGTTTTTACCATCTCCTGCTTGATCACATCCAGTTTACCTTGATTCATGAACTTAAAATTCCAGGTTCCTAGGCAACGTTGTTCTTTGCAGCATCTGATTTTCCTTTTATCACCAGATACATTCACAGCAGAACATTGTTTCTGCTTTGGCCCAGCTACTTTATTCATTCTGGGTCTATTGATAGTTCTCCTCCGCTTTTCCTCAGTAGCATATTGGACGCCTTCAGACCTGGGGGAACTAATTTTTGGGTGTCATATATTTTTGTCCTTTTGCACAGTTCACGAGGTTCTCGTGGCAATTATACTGGGATGGTTTGCCATTCCCTCCTTGAGTGGATCACATTTGTCAGAACTCCATCTGCCTCGGGTGGCCCTACATGGCATGGCTCATAACCTCATCAAGTTACACAAACCCCTTTGCCATGACAAGGCAGTGATCCATGAAGGGGCCCACATCCATAGTCAGATAGGAATTCAAAGGAATCTAAGGCAAGTTCATACGTATGGCATAATTAATTGTAAAGAGCATCAGGAAGGGGCACTTGCAGGTTACCAGCACAAATAGAATCGCTATTTCTCATCATTGAAGTGATTTGGAGACGCTTCTTGAAGTTGTCAAAATTTGAATTGAGCATTCCCAAATCTAGGTGAGTAAACTAGAAAGAGATGAAAGTCCTGGTTAAGAACAGAGTGTAGCAGTGTCTTTGAAGTAGGACTACATGTGTCAGAAGAACTTAGTGTAGAATAATTTGACTAAAACAGATGAAGTAGATAGGTAAATGGGGAATAGATGCAATTTTAAAGTTACAGATTAGTTGGTGGAAGTTAAAAATATTTTACTTCAGTAATGAAAGTCATGTGAGATTTTTGAGTTGAAGCTAGTATTTTTAAGAAAACTAATTTTTATTTTCAATGCAGGGTGAATTAAAAAGAAGTTGAGTGACAAGAGTTTTAATAACCAAGACCTGAATGAATCAGGCTTCTGGCAGAAGCAATAGGAGAAAGAAGCATAGAACTTCAGTGAAGGAAGTACTGATTAGCTTTGGTTATTGAATGTAGATGGGGGAGAAAATGAACGGAGAAACTGAGGTTGACTCAAGCATTCAGTATGTGTTAATTGGGAAAATGGGAGAAGGTTGAATTAATTCTGAAAGATGAATGTTTGCTTTTAGATATGTTCAACTTGAAATGATCGCAGGGCATTCAAATAGAAAGTTCTAATCAATAGTTGGCATATGGGGAGAGAAATTTAAGACAGTCAGGAAATCAAGGTATGAGTCATTCATCCTCATGAAGTAATTAAACATCTAAAAGCAGATGAATTTTTTAGGAGAGTGTTTCCCAACTGTACCTTGTGTTAAACATATTCAGTCAACAGTGAAACTGTAGTGAGACACGGATGCATGAGCGGATGCCAGTCACCTTCCTGAGTAATGAGATACAACATGAACACCAGTGGAGTTCCCACCCATGAAGCGGCGAACACAGTATGACTGATGTGCATGAGAATATTCAGTTCTGTTTAATAGCTATAAAGCCAGGCCTCTCAAAAACGTCGATTTTCAGCATTTCCCTGATGACACAGTGATTAAGACTCTGCACTGTCAATGCAGGGAATGCCAGTTAGACCCTGGTTGAGGGACTGAGATCCCACATGATCTGCAGCCAAAATAAAAAATAAGCTTACATGTTCTTGATCTCAAGATGCCAAGACACACTTGAAAAAAATCAAAACAAATATTATATATCGACCCATATATATGGAATCTAGATGAGCCTAGAGAGTAGCATTGAAATATATGCATTGCCATGTGTAAAATAGATAGCTGAGCTATTTCAAAGCCTAAAAGATGATGCTGTTAAAGTGTTGCACTCGATATGCTAGCAAATTTGGAAGACTTAGCAGTGGCCACAGAACTGGAAAAGGTCAGTTTTCATTCCAATACCAAAGAATGTTCAAATTATAGAACAGTTACACTCATTTCACATACTAGCAAGATTATGCTCAAAATCCTTCATGCTACACTTCAGCAGTACGTGAACCAAGAATTTTCCGTATGTACAAACTGAATTTAGAAAAGGCAGAGGAACCAAAGATCAAATTGACAGCATCTGCTGGATCATAGCAAAAATAAGAAAGTTCCAGAAAAACATGTACTTCTGCTTCACTGACCACACTAAAGCTCTTGACTGTGTGGATCACAACAGACTGTGAAATATTCTTAAAGAGATGGGAATACCAGACCACCTTACTTGTATGCAGGTAAGAAGCAACAGTTTGAACTGGACATGGAGTAACAGAGGGGTTCAAAATTGGGAAGAGTATGTCAGGGCTGTATACTGTCACCTTGCTTATTTAACTTATATGCAGAGTATATCATACAAAAAGCTAGGCTGAATGAAGCACAAGCTGGAATCAAGATCACCCAGAGAAATATCAGCAACATCAGATATGCAGATGTGAAGAGGAACTTTAATGGCAGAAAGTGAAAAACTAAAAAGCCTCTTGATGAAGATAAAAGAGGAGAGTGAGAAAGCTGGTTTAAAACTCAATATTGAGAACACTAAGTTCATGGCATTTGGTCCCATCCCTTGATGGCAAATAGAAGGGTAAAAAGTAGAAACAGTGTCTGATTTCATTTTCTTAGGCTCCAAAATCACTGCAGACAGTGATTGCAGCCACAAAATTGAAAGATGGTTGATCCTTGGAAGACAAACTATGACAAACCTAGACAGTGTATTAAAAAGCAGAGACATCACTTTGCTGCCACAGTCCGTATAGTCAAAGCTATGGTTTTTTTTCTGGTAGTCATGTATGGATGTGTGAGTTGGACCATAAAGAAGGCTGAGTGCCAAAGAATGGATGCTTTCTAACTGTGGTGTTGGAGAAGACTCTTTGAGAGTTGCTTGGACAGCAAGGAGATCAAACCGGTCAATCTTAAAGAAAATCAACCCTGAATATTCATTGGAAGGACTGATGCTGCAACTGAAGCTCCAGTACTTTGGCCACCTGATGTGAACAGCCAGTTCATTGAAAAAGACCCTTATGCTGGGAAAGACTAAGTGCAAGAGGAGAAAGGGGTGAAAGAGGATGAGATGGTTGAATGGCATCACTGACTCAATGGACACAAACTTGGGCAAATGCCTGAAGATAGTTAAGGACAGGGAAACTTGTGTGCTACAGTTCATGAACTTGCGAAGAGTTGAACATGACTTAACAACTGAACAGCACCAAGTAGGAAGTTGCTGTATATCACAAGGAGCTCAGACTGATGCTCTGTGATGGCCTAGAGGGGTGGCTGGGGGTCAAGGGGTTGGGAAGGGAGGTCCAAGAAGGAGGGCATATATGAATACCTGTGACGGATTCAAGTTGTACAGCAGAATCCAACACAACATGTAAAGCAATTAGCCTCCAATTTAAAATTTTTCAAAAAGTCGATTTTTATGGACGAAAAGTGGCATTGCTATTAAAATATTTCTAAAACTACTCTAAGTGTTTTAAAGACCTAAATCATTCACAAACACTGATAACTTATTGGAGGCAATGTACTCATGGTAACCATTGTACCTCAATACCTTGGATGAGAACCTTTGCTATAAGGAGAGGTTAGGAAGAGAGTAAAGGGACTCAAAAGTGAACCTTGGGGAATGGACCCATGTAGTGGATGGGAAAGTAGCCAGTAGATTAAATAAATCAAGGAGTGGATGGATGGACACAGAGAGACCGGTAAATAGAAATAGTTAACTAGGGATTATACGATGTAGAGACCAGGGATAGAGCCAGATAGGACAATGCCACTGAAGACAAGGGAAGAAAACATTAAAAGGACAAGTTCCACAGCATTTAGTGACATGGAAAGATTGAGAAGATGGGAGTCAGAAAATCGAAAGCTCATCAGTAAACTTTTTATATAGTTCAGCAAAATACAGAGGAGTCAAGATAATATTCATGAGGCTATAGAAAATAACACTCATAGGAAAAAATAAGGCACGAAAGGACCCAAAGCTTTGTCTTTTACAGCTATTGATAAACCAGTGTTAATTTGGGAAACATGGGAAGGAGGGACAAAGATACTCGGGAAGATTGATAAGGTGTAGTTGGGAGGGTGTACAGAATCCCAGAGGCTGAGGCAAACCCAGTAGAACCACCTAACACATATGTCACAGGTACTGAAGCTGGGGTCTAGAAGAGGATGTCAGGTCCTGAGACTTTAGTTTGAAATAAATGCTTTGGTGGGGAACAGACCCACTAACCCTAGTGTTAAATGGAGCAGGCTCAGCCAAAGTTGTTTATGGTGTTGCTTTTTACAATCATTTTGGTACCTGCCTGAAGGGTACATTGCATATAGGTGAAATTTGGAACAGAGATACTCGTTGAAAGATTAATGCAAATCTAGGCCAAAAATGATAGAGTTTTGAGCTATGGTAGTAGCTATGTGGTTGGAGAAAACTGAACTCATAAGATATTGAGGATTAATGTGGCTTTAAAATGCAAGTGGAAAGTGAAAAAGTTGGCTTAAAGCTCAACATTCAGAAAATGAAGATCATGGCATCTGGTCCCATCACCTCATGGGAAATAGATGGGGAAACAGTGGAAACAGCATCAGACGTTATTTTGAGGGGCTCCAAAATCATTGCAGATGGTGATTGCAGCCATGAAATTAAAAGATGCTTATTCCTTGGAAGAAAAGTTATAACCAACCTAGATAGCATATTGAAAAGCAGTGACATTACTTTGCCAACTAAGGTCCGTCTAGTTAAGGCTATGGTTTTTCCTGTGGTCATGTATGGATGTGAGAGTTGGACAGTGAAGAAGGCTGAGCGCCGAAGAATTGATACTTTTGAACTGTGGTGTTGGAGAAGACTCTTGAGAGCCTGTTGGACTGCAAGGAGATCCAGCCAGTCCATTCTAAAAGAGAGCAGCCCTGGGATTTCTTTGGAAGGAATGATGCTAAAGCTGAAACTCCAGTACTTTGGCCACATCATGTGAAGAGTTGACTCATGGGAAAAGACTCTGATGCTGGGAGGGATTGGAGGCAGGAGGAGAAGGGGATGACCGAGGATGAGATGGCTGGATGGCATCACGGACTCAATGGACATGAGTCTAAATGAACTCCGGGAGATGGTTATGGAGAGAGAGGCCTGGCGTGCTGCAATTCATGGGGTCACAAAGAGTCAGACACGACTGAGCGACTGAACTAAACTAATGACAAACTGAGTATGAGAGTGAGAGACTCGTTGGAAGGAGGCCTCCATCAATATGTATGATGGGTCCTTAACCTGTAATCAGTCTCACAAGAGAAGGAGTGGACTGACCTGTGTTGAAGGCAAGGTTTATGAATTAAGTTCTGAGGATGTTGAGTCAGACGTGTTTTTAAAATAAACACTAAGTTGGAAATGCCCTGTCAGAAGCAGAAATATTAATTTGGAGTTCAAGTCTGGATCTGAAAGTCATCAAATTGTAAGTTCAATCTCTAGCCAGAGAGAACATTACCCAGTGATAACAGAGCCGGGGTCCGATGACATTTAGTGGATAAGAGACGCAGAGGAGGTACAGAGATGCAAAAAAAGAAGCCAGCAGAAATCAGTAGCCTCATGGAAACCAAGAAGAAACAAGTTCCAGAGCAAATTGGATCTACACAGCATTCACCGAAGTTATTAAGGACATTTTCAGTTCTGCACTGAGTGTGAAAGCTAGACTGCAAACAGATGAAGAGGAATAAAAGTGAACATTAAAACATTAGCATAGATGCCTCTGGGAAAGAAAGTATCAGAAGCCTATTAAACAACTATGAAGTTCCAATGGACACTGGATAGCAAGAGTGGGATAAGTCTATGTTGTCCTTTATCAACAAAATACAGAATGAAAACTAGAAGACTGCATGATGCATATGCTATATGGGTAGGAAATGGCATGAAGGAAAGGCAGAAGCTGCTTGGAGGAAGCTGAAGACAGGCTTGGAAATACGAAGTTGTCCTTCCCCTTTGCCTTTAAGGACAGATGTGAAGCTGGCATAATAATGACATTATATTTCAAGAGCTGAGAATACTGCCTGGCACATAGTAAACATTCATTTTCTCTATTAGTCAAGATATGCAAACTGTTGTAAACAAGTTCATAATTCCAGCAGCTTATCATAACAAGGTTTACTTCCCCTCCAAGGCATATCTAATGTAGGCCTGAGATGAGGCTGAGCTTCATGCAATCATTCAGGACTTCAAGGTCTTTCCAACCTAGTGCCCTGCCCTCCCCAGGGTCTTGGAACCACCCAGTGGATCCTCTGTGACCAGCTGTCAGATGAAAGGAAGAGGATGTGGAAGAACGTGATGGAGGTGGGGATAATTTGAAGGCTTAGAAATGCTATATGTGTTCTTGGTCTGTTGCCCAGAAATGAGTCACATGATTCCTCCTAACGGGGAAAGGCTGAGAAATGTTGTTCAAACATGAGCCCTAGAGGAAAAGAACCATATTTGGTAAAACCAGAAGTAGTCTCTGTAACTGCTATTATGATTACTATTATTTTTATGTACGGCAAAGTCTTAGCCAACTTAATTCCCAAAGAGTGGAGGAGATAAAAGACAAATGGTTTGATGAACAGTAGGGGTGAGAAAGATAGACATGAACATACTAAAAGCAAACTCGAGGAAGCTGAGGAAGAAGCACGTCTCCTGGGAAGAATAGCAAATGCTGGGATGGGATAGGACAATGTTACAGTCCTAAACTTACACCTCTGGGGCAGACCTGCTCTGCGTGTCTCACAGTCAACTGCTGTGTTTCCTTTCCATGTGGGCTTTTCGAGGTCTCTCAAGTTAAATACAGCCAAAACTAAACTGATCTTCACAACCCCTCCAGAATTCATTCTCAGTTCAGTTCAGTCACTCAGTCATGTCCGACTCTGTGACCCCACAGACTGCGGCACACCAGGTTTCCGTGGCTATCACCAACTCCCGGAGCATACTCAAACTCATGTCCATCGTGCCAGTGATGCCATACAAGCATCTCATCCTCTATCGGCTCCTTCTCCTCCTGCCTTCAATCTTTCCCAGAATCAGAGTCTTTTCCAAGAAGTCAGTTCTTCGCATCAGCTGGCCAAAGTATTGGAGTTTCAGCTTTAGCATCAGTCTTTCCAATAAATATTCAGGACTGATTTCTTTTAGGATGGATTGGTTGGATCTCCTTGCAGTCCAAGGGACTCTCAGGACCTTTGTCCAACATTTCAGTTCAAAAGCATCAGTGCTTCAGCACTCAGCTTTCTTTACAGTCCAACTCTCACATCCATACATGACTACTGGAAAAACCATAACCTTGACTGTATGGACCTTTGTTGGCAAAGTAATGTCTCTGCTTTTTAATATGCTGTCTAGGTTGGTCCTCAGAGAAGGCGATGGCACCCCACTCCAGTACTCTTGCCTGGAAAATCCTGTGGACGGAGGAGCCTGGTAG
This sequence comes from Madoqua kirkii, assembly GCA_006408675.1. NCBI lineage: Eukaryota > Metazoa > Chordata > Mammalia > Artiodactyla > Bovidae > Madoqua > Madoqua kirkii. The sequence continues at coordinate 17,598 of SJYC01018123.1, forward strand.
GCTGCAGTCCATGAGGTCGCAAAGAGTCAGACACCACTGAGCGACTTCACTTTCACTTTTCACTTTCATGCCTTGGAGAATGAAATGGCAACCCACTCCAGTATTCTTGCCTGGGGAGTCGCAGGTATGGGGGAGCCTGGTGGGCTGCCGTCTCTGGGGTCGCACAGAGTCAGACATGACTGAAGCGACTTAGCAGCAGCAGCAGCAGGTTGGTCGTAGCTTTCCTTCCAAGGAGCAAGCATCTTTTAATTTCATGGCTGCAGTTACCATCTGCGGTGATTTTGGAGCCCCCAAAAATGAACTCTGCCACTGTTTCCATTGTTTCCCCATCTGTTTGCCATGAAGTGATGGGACTAGATGTCATGATCTTAGTTTTCTGAATGTTGAGTTTTAAGCCAACTTTTTCACTCCCCTCTTTCACTTTCATCAAGAGGCTCTTTAGTTCTTCACTTTCTGCCATAAGGGTGGTGTCATCTGCATATCTGAGATTATTGATATTTCTCCCGGCAATCTTGATTCCAGCTTGTGTTTCTTCCAGCCCAGCATTTTGCATGATGCACTCTGCTTAGAAGTTAAATAAGCAGGGTGACAATATACAGCCTTGACGTATTCCTTTACCAATTTGGAACCAGTCTGTTTTTCCATGTCTGGGTCTAACTATCGCTTCTTCACCTGCATGCAGATTTCTCAGGAGGCAGGTCAGGGGGTCTGGTATTCCCATCTCTTGAAGAATTTTCCACAGCTTGTTGTGATCTACACAATCAATAGGCTTTGGCATAGTCAATAAAGCAGAAATAGATGTTTTTCTGGAACTCTCTTGCTTTTTCGATGATCCAGTGGATGTTGGCAGTTTGATCTCTGCTTTCTCTACCTTTTCTGAAACTAGCTTCAACATCTGGAATTTCATGGTTTAGCATACTGTTGAAGCCTGGCTTGGAGAATTTTGAGCATTACTTTGCTTGCATGTGAGATGAGTACAATTGTGCAGTAGTTTGAGCATTCTTTGGCATTGCCTTTCTTTGAGATTGGAAGGAAAACAGACCTTTTCCAGTCCTGTGGCCACTGCTGAGTTTTCCAAATTTGCTGGCATATTGAATGCAGCACTTTAACAGCATCATCTTTGAGGATTTGAAATAGCTCAACTGGAATTCCATCACCTCCACCAGCTTTGTTCAGTGTGATGCTTCCTAAGGCCCACTTGACTTCGCATTCCAGGATGTCTTGCTCTATGTGAGTGATCACACCATCGTGATTATGTGGGTCATGAAGATCTTTTTTTGTATAGTTCTTCTGTGTATTCTTGCCACTTCTTAATATCTTCTGCTTCTGTTAGGTCCATACCATTTCTGTCCTTCATTGTGCCTATCTTTACATGAAATGTTCCCTTGGTATCTCTGCTTTTCTTAAAGAGATCTCTAGTCTTTCCCATTCTGTTGTTTTCCTCTATTTCCTTCCATTGATCACTGAGAAAGGCTTCCTTATCTCTCCTTCCTGTTCTGTGGAACTGTGCATTCAGATGGGTATATCTTTCCTTTTCTCTTTTGCCTTTAACTTTTCTTTTCATTTTACATGGTGCCTTAATTTAATATCTTCTGCTTCTGTTAGGTCCATACCATTTCTGTCCTTCATTGTGCCTATCTTTACATGAAATGTTCCCTTGGTATCTCTGCTTTTCTTAAAGAGATCTCTAGTCTTTCCCATTCTGTTGTTTTCCTCTATTTCCTTCCATTGATCACTGAGAAAGGCTTCCTTATCTCTCCTTCCTGTTCTGTGGAACTGTGCATTCAGATGGGTATATCTTTCCTTTTCTCTTTTGCCTTTAACTTTTCTTTTCATTTTACATGGTGCCTTAATTAAAAAATAATCAATGTGACACTAATAGCTTTCTTCCAGGTATTCAAATTAGAGGTCTTGGAATCATTCTTTCTAAATGTTATTTTAAAAAAACATTTATTTATTTATGTATAGTTGATTTCCCTAGTAGCTGAGACAACTTAGACTTGGGTTCAGTCCCTGGGTCATGAAGATTCCCTGAATAAAGAAATGGCAACCCACTTCATTATTCTTGCCTGGAGAATTCCACAGACAGAGGAGCCTGATTGACTACAGTACATGAGGTTGTAAAGAGTCAGACACGACTGAGCAACTAACACTAATATCTACTAATGTCGACTAGCTGATTTACAATATCATGTAAGTTTCAGATAAACAGTATAGTAATTCAGTGTGTACATGTGTGTGTATATATATATTCAGATTCTTTTATATTATGGGTTATTCTATAGTTCTTTCAACCAGACAGTAGGTCCCTGTTGGTGATCTGTTTTATACAAAGCACTGTGCTAATCCCAGCCTCCAACTTATCCCTCTTTCACTCCACCTTTCCTCTTTGGTGTCCATTAGTTTGTTTTCTATGTCTGAGAGCCCTATTTTGGAAATAAGTTCATTTGTGTCTTTTCTTTTTTAGATTCCACATAAAAGTGATATCATATGCTATTTGTCTTTCTCTGTCTGGGTTACTTCACTTAGTATAATAATTTCTAGATCCATCCATGATGCTGAAAATGGCATTATTTCATTTTTATGGCCAAGTAATATTCTTTATTCCACAGGACTGGTAAAGGTCAGTTTTCATTCCAATCCCAAAGAAAGGCAGTGCCAAAGAATGCTCAAACTACTGCACAGTTGTACTTATCTCACACGCTAGTAAAGTAATGCTCAAAATTCTCCAAGCCAGGCTTCAGCAATACTGGACTGGAAAAGGTCAGTTTTCATTCTAATCGCAAAGAAAGGCAATGCCAAAGAATGTTCAAACTACCGCACAGTTGCACTCATCTCACACACTAGTAAAGTACTGCTCAAAATTCTCGAAGCCAGGCTTCAGCAATACGTGAACTATGAGCTTCCAGATGTTCAAGCTTGTTTTAGAAAAGGCAGAGGAACCAGAGATCAAATTACCAATATCCACTGGATCATGGAAAAAGCAAGAGAGTTCCAGAAAAACATCTATTTCTGCTTTATTGACTATGCCAAAGCCTTTGACTGTGTGGATTACAATAAACTGTGGCAAATTCTGAAAGAGATGGGAATACCAGACCACCGGAGAAATCTGTGTGCAGGTCAGGAAGCAACAGTTAGAACTGAACGTGGAACAAGAGACTGGTTCCAAATAGGAAAAGGAGTACGTCAAGGCTGTATTTTGTCACCCTGCTTATTTAACTTCTATGCAGAGTACATCATGAGAAACCTTGGGCTGGAAGAAGAACAAGCAGGAATCAAGACTGCCAGGAGAAATATCAATAATCTCAGATATGCAGATGACACCACCCTTATGGCAGAAAGTGAAGAACTAAAGAGCCTCTTGATGAAAGTGAAAGAGGAGAGTGAAAAAGTTGGCTTAAAGCTCAACATTCAGAAAAGGAAGATCATGGCATCTGGTCGCATCACTTCATGGGAAATAGATGGGGAAATAATGTCAGACTTTATTTTGGGGGGCTCCAAAATCACTGCAGATGGTGATCACAGCCATGAAATTAAAAAACACTTACTCCTTGGAGGGAAAGTTATTACCAACGTAGACAGCATATTAAAAACCAGAGATATTACTTTGCCCACAGAGGTGCATCTAGTTAAGGCTACGGTTTTTCCTATGGTCATGTATGGACTTGAGAGTTGGACTGTGAAGAAAGCTGAGTGCTGAAGAATTGATGCTTTTGAACTGTGGTGTTGGAGAAGACTCCTGAGAGTCCCTTGGACCGCAAGGAGATCCAACTAGTCCGTCCTAAAGGAGATCAGTCCTGGATGTTCATTGGAAGGACTGATGCTGAGGCTGATACTCCAATACTTTGGCCACCTCGTGTGAAGAGTTGACTCATTGGAAAAGACTCTGATGCTGGGAGGGATTGGGGGCAGGAGGAGAAGGGGACGACAGAGGATGAGATGGATGGATGGCATCACCAACTCGATGGACATGAGTTTGAGTGAACTCCAGGAGTTAGTGATGGACAAGGAGGCCTGCCGTGCTGCGATTCATGGGATTGCAAAGAGTCGGTCATGAGTGAGTGACTGAACTGAACTGAATGTTCATTATTATTATTTATTATCCGTTCATCTGTCAGTGGGCATTTAGGTTGGTCCCCTGTCTTGGCTGTTGTAAATAGTGCTGCTCTGAACACTGAGCTGTATGTATCTTTTTGAGTTACTTTTCTGCAGATGTATGCCCAGGAGTGGGATTGCAGGAATCATTTTTGACTCTTATATTGAACAGTCAATCAGGAAATTTGAAAAACATTTCTAGTTGATCACGCCATGCCCCTCCCTGCTGCCAGGTTGTCTTGCGTGGCCATTGTTGCTCGCCTTTGCCAGCTCTCTTTCCCGTCTCCTTTCATCACGTGATCATGCCACCCCTCTGCTCAGTGACCTTCAGTGGCCCGCACCTCACTCAGAACAGCTGCCTGCATGCCAACATGGCCTGCATGACTCTCAGATCTGAAATCCTCCTGCCTCCTGTTGGTGTTCTGCTTCAAACTGCAGTCTCCTTGCTGTGCCTCACATATATTAGACATATCCCTGCTTAGCAGTGCTGGTTCTGGTGTCTTCACAGCATGAAACCTCTGTTCTGTGTATTCACATGGGTAACCTTCTCACCTCCTTCAAATCTCTGTTCACATGTCACATTTTGCAGAGCCTTCCCCTGGGGACCATACCTAAGAAACCAACACACCCCTCTGAAAACTCTGTATTCCATGCTACATCCACCATTAGTACTTTCACCCTGAAGCATAATATGTAAATTACATGTTTATTATGTCTATTGTTGAGCTGGCCTCCCACCTCCACAATACAGTCTTAAACTCCATGAAGTCAGGAGTCTGCCTTTTTGTTCACCTATATATCCTGTGTTCCTTGACTAGCAGCTGGCCCATCTGTCTCCATAAATACTTGTTGAATGAATGAATGAATGAGTTAATGAATCGATTGACTGATTGATTTTGCATTGAACTTCCATACCTCCATATTACCTGACAAGTAGTAATTTACTTCTGCACTTTGCAGTGATTCTGGTGATAGTGGCTTGGGCCAAGACTAGAGATGGCAACTAGACTTTGATTCCTTTGAAAAGAAATCAATTTTCTTCATGAATTATTGATTTATACTCTTCAGGTTAGCAGTATAAGTATCCTCTGTGTTTCAAATGATGTCTGAAAACTTACAGGCTGGCAAATGTTTGGGAGTGGAGAGAATGCATCACTTCCAGCTACAGTGATTTTCTGTCTCTGACTCATCTGAAAAACCCTTAATTGAGTATTTATTCTTATGTTGCAAGATCCCCAAAATCTTAACTGCCATTAAGCTGTCTACGGAAGCAAAACGAAATAGAGAATTAAGGCAATTATCAGGATGATATGAACCATAGAAAACATGTTTGCCTTAATCTGGATGTTTCTGGAGAACTTTATTTTTGACTTAAATTATCTGAGTAATTCCCACTTCAGTTTCCATTTCATTTTTCACAGATAGATAGTAATTTAGACTAGAGATGGAACAGCCCATAATGTGGGGAATCAGTGTAAGAAGAAACTCACCATCCCAGATGTGTTTGGATGTTTCTTCTATTTTTACTAAACTTTGTTGCTAAAGGAAACAGAAAGGAAAGAATAAAGAATTCTTAAAAATTAAAAACCGATTTACTGAAGATGGGCTTTGCCACCTGCCTACCTTTTGATCTTAACTAAAATAACCCTTCAATCTTAATTTCTTTCGCTCCTGTTTAGGCATTAACTTTAGATCCATCTTTTCAAAGCCAAGAGGTAAATTAAACAGGATATTTATCATCATTTGTTCACTCCAGTGCAAACATAGATACAATTGGCAGAAATGTGAGCTGTTTATGGTTTACAAGAAGGCTGACTCCCTAGGGTATGCAACTGGCTGATAATGAGGAATTTGCAGGGATCCCTGTCCATTGCTCTTGTGTGCTTATTAAGTGCTTTGTCAGGTCAAGTTATATTTGTTTGATGTCTTTGCTATTTTTCCCCCCAAATAGATTTCCCAAGAAGACTGTTACCTTCAGAATTTCATATTTAAACTACCGCACCAACAACAATTTTATTGATGAGCCAAGACAGACCCTTTGCAAAGTTGTTGAAATGTTGTACCTGCTGAGAAACCAGGCCCTCTTTGCTTAGCCAGACCACCCTCTTCCCCACATATGAGCATTTCAACAGATGACAGACCCCACAAGGGTCTCAGCTGATCTCAGCTGTGCACATGTGACCTCAAATATTCACTGATCTCAAATGCTATCCTTGGTTTGCCATTGGACTATGAATTAATCAGAAGAAATTAAAATTGGACAAAGAGATTATAAATTTTCAAAATGTGATCCAAATAAGCATGAAGATTAAATCTATTTTAATGAGGCATCAGAAGAGAGATTACTGAAATGCAAAATCATCCCCCGCATCTATGCTCAGCAGTCAGGACCTCAGTTATTCCTTTTGACTTTTAAAGTCCCACCTAATTTCATCCTAATCTACCTTCTCATATTCTCTCACATCCCTCTTCATTATGAGATTTCTTTTTATTTTATTTAAGAAGTTTTCTCCAGCATCATTGGGATATAGTTGACATTTAACATTGTGTGATTTTGAAGCATAGAACCTATTGATTTGATATACTGATATGCTTCTATGCTATAAAATGACTACCACTATATTGTTAGCTCTGGATGTTTCTGGAGAACTTTATTTTTGACTTAAATTATCTGAGTAATTCCCACTTCAGTTTCCATTTCATTTTTCACAGATAGATAGTAATTTAGACTAGAGATGGAACAGCCCATAATGTGGGGAATCAGTGTAAGAAGAAACTCACCATCCCAGATGTGTTTGGATGTTTCTTCTATTTTTACTAAACTTTGTTGCTAAAGGAAACAGAAAGGAAAGAATAAAGAATTCTTAAAAATTAAAAACCGATTTACTGAAGATGGGCTTTGCCACCTGCCTACCTTTTGATCTTAACTAAAATAACCCTTCAATCTTAATTTCTTTCAGCTCCTGTTTAGGCATTAACTTTAGATCCATCTTTTCAAAGCCAAGAGGTAAATTAAACAGGATATTTATCATCATTTGTTCACTCCAGTGCAAACATAGATACAATTGGCAGAAATGTGAGCTGTTTATGGTTTACAAGAAGGCTGACTCCCTAGGGTATGCAACTGGCTGATAATGAGGAATTTGCAGGGATCCCTGTCCATTGCTCTTGTGTGCTTATTAAGTGCTTTGTCAGGTCAAGTTATATTTGTTTGATGTCTTTGCTATTTTTCCCCCCAAATAGATTTCCCAAGAAGACTGTTACCTTCAGAATTTCATATTTAAACTACCGCACCAACAACAATTTTATTGATGAGCCAAGACAGACCCTTTGCAAAGTTGTTGAAATGTTGTACCTGCTGAGAAACCAGGCCCTCTTTGCTTAGCCAGACCACCCTCTTCCCCACATATGAGCATTTCAACAGATGACAGACCCCACAAGGGTCTCAGCTGATCTCAGCTGTGCACATGTGACCTCAAATATTCACTGATCTCAAATGCTATCCTTGGTTTGCCATTGGACTATGAATTAATCAGAAGAAATTAAAATTGGACAAAGAGATTATAAATTTTCAAAATGTGATCCAAATAAGCATGAAGATTAAATCTATTTTAATGAGGCATCAGAAGAGAGATTACTGAAATGCAAAATCATCCCCCGCATCTATGCTCAGCAGTCAGGACCTCAGTTATTCCTTTTGACTTTTAAAGTCCCACCTAATTTCATCCTAATCTACCTTCTCATATTCTCTCACATCCCTCTTCATTATGAGATTTCTTTTTATTTTATTTAAGAAGTTTTCTCCAGCATCATTGGGATATAGTTGACATTTAACATTGTGTGATTTTGAAGCATAGAACCTATTGATTTGATATACTGATATGCTTCTATGCTATAAAATGACTACCACTATATTGTTAGCTAACACCTCCACCGTATCAGAGGGAAGCCCACATCACATAATTACCATTTTTTTTTTTTTGGTGATGAAAGCATTTACTGTCTGCTCTTTTAGCAATTTCTGAGTATATAATACAATATTCTTAAATATTATCCCTATTCTATATATTAGGTTACAGAACATATTTATCTTATAACTGGAGATTTGTATTCTTTGAACACCATTACCCATTTTCTCAACCTTCTACCACCTAGTAACCACCATTTCTACTCTCTGTTTCCACAAGTTCAGCTGTTTCAGATTCCACATATAAGTGATATCACACAGTGTTTGTCTGATGTGGTCACAAATGGTGCGATTTCTTTCTTTCTCATGGGGGAATAATATTCTATTGTATTATAGAATGCATCTTTATCCATTCTTCCATTAAGGGATACTTGTGCTTTAGCCATAACTTGGCTATTATGAATAATGCCTCAGTAAACATGGGAGTGCAGATATTTCTTTGAGTTTTGTTTTCATTTCCTTTTAGTACGTACCCAGAAGTGAGATTGCTGGATCATGCGATCATTCTAACTTTTTAAATAACCTCCATACTGTTTTCCAAGTTGCTGCTCCATTTGTCCTATGGAATAGGATGCCTTTAATTTTGTTGATTTCCTTTGCTTTGCAGATACTTTTTAGTTTAATACAGTTCCATTTGTCTAATTTTGCTTTTGTCAACTTTTCCTTTGGTGTCAAATTAAAAAAAAAAAAAGCATTGCCAAGAGGGATGTCAAGGAGCTTACCACTTTTTATGTTGTTTTTTTCCCTAGGCGCTTTATGGCTTCAGGTTTACATTTAATTCTTCAATCTCTTTTGAGTCATTTTTGTGTATGGTATAAATTGGGGTCCAGCTTCATTCTTTGGCATATGAATATCCAGTTTTTCCAACAACATTTACTGAATAGACTAGCCTTTCCCCATTGTATATTTTTCACTCCTTTGTCATATATACATAGGCATTTTTTTTCCTGCATCTTCATTCCATCTTTTATGTTTGTTTTTAGGCCAATACCATATTGTTTTGATTACTGTAGCTTTGTGATGTATTTGAAATCAGGAAGTATGATGCCTCTAGCCGCCTTCTTTCTTTGGCTGTTTATCAGCTTTTGTGTCACCATACAAATTTTAGAAGTTCTTTTACATTTCTCTGAAAAAGACCTTTGGAATTTTAATAAGAGTTGCATGAAATGTGTAGATCTCTTTGAGTAGTATGGATATTTTAGCAATATTAATAAATCCATTCCATCAACACAGAGTATTTATTTGTATCTTTCTCATTTTTTTCATCTATGTCTTAAAGTTCTCAGTGAATAGATCCTTCACTTTCACTTCCTTAGTTAAACTCATTTTTAAATGTATCCTTTTGAGGTTATTGGAACAAGAATTACTTTCTTAGTGTTTGTTTCTGATACATTGTTTTTAATCAGAAACACAACCTATTTTTCATACATGCTTTGTATCCTGAAACTTTACTGAATTTTTGATTAGAGGTAAAAAGAATCTGAAAAAGTCTTCAAGGTTTTTCATTTATGTCTTCTTCAAAGAGTGACAGTTCTGATTCTTTCTGATCTGCATGCCTTATATTTCTTTTTCTTGTCTAATTACTTTGGGTAAGTCTTCTGGTACTACACTGAAACACTGAATGGGGCTTCCAAGATGGATGAGTGATGAAGAAGCCACCTGCCAGTGCAGGAGACGCAGGTTCAATCCCTCAGTCAGGAAGATCCCTGGGGAGGAAATGCAGCCTCCTCCAGTATTCTAGCCTGGGAATCCATGGACAGAGGAGTCTGCCAGACTGCAGTCCCTAGGGTCACAGAGAGTTGGGCGTGACTGAGTGACTGAGAAAGCTACATTAAATGGGAAAACGGAATGCTGGCAATCCTTGCCTCAGTCCTGATATGAAAGGGAAACCATTCCACCACTGAGTATGATGTTAGTTGTGGACTTGTCATATATGACCTTTATTACGTTGAGATGTTTCTTCTATATCCAGGTTGCTAAGAGTTTTTATCATGAAAGTATATCGGATGTTGCCAAGTGCTTTTTCTGTATCTATTGAAATGATCATTGATTGTTATCCTTCGTTTTGTTAATGTATACTATATTGATTAATTTATGAATATTGAACAATACTTAATACATCCTTGGAATATATCTCACTTGCCATGGGGTTATAGTTATTCTTAATACTTTTGGCTTTTAACTTTCATACAAAACTTATATACCCACAACTATTACAACATTTTAGTGTTCTGAATTTATATATTTATATATTCTAGTTATTTTCATACATTAATATGGACTTTTTGTTGCTAATTAGCATCCTTTCACTTTACATTGAAGTTCTTTTAAATTTCTTACAAGGCCTGTCTTTTAAACTTCTCATGAAGCCAATTTAGTGGTAATGAGCTTTCAAATTATCTCTTCTTCAGCCTAAAGAACAACTTTGCCAGGTAAATTATTCTTAGTTGGCAGTTGTTTTCTTTTTTTTTTCAGAACAGCATACTTTCTGTGTGTGTGTGCGTGTGCTGTGCACTCTTCACTTGACTGTATTTCACAGATACTGTATTTTTGTTTTGTTTTGCTTTACAAATTGATGGTTTGTGGTAACCTTGCATGGAGCAAGTCTATCAGAACCATTTTTCCAACAACATTATCTCACTTCTTTTCTCTCTGTCACTCTTTGATAATTCCAGCAATATTTCAAACTTTTAAAAAATTATTATCGTATTTGTCATGGTGATCTGTGATTAGTGATCTTTGATGTTACTTACCATGACTGAGTGAAGGATCAGATAATGGTTAGAATTTTTTAGTAATAAAATATTTTAAGGTATAGATAATTAGTCATATATAATGCTATTACACACTTAATAGACTACAGCATTGCATAAACATAACTTTTGTATGCACTAGGAAGCTGAAAATTCCATGTGACTTACCTTATTATGATACATTCTTTATTCTGGTGTTCTGAAATCAGACTTGCAGTATCTCCAAGGTATGTCTATACTTTGAAGATATTATACAACTCCTTCTGGCTTCCAAATTCCTGCTGACAATCTTCCAGTAGTTTTATGGGATTCTCTTTATGTAACAAGTTGTTTTTCTCTTGTCGCTTTTGAGATTCTCTCCTAGTCATTATCATTCAACAATCCAGTTTTATTGTGTCTCAGCATGAGTTTCTTTGGGTTCTGGCTTCCTGGGTCTGAATATCTGTTTCTGAAGTTTTTAGCCATTATTACTTTGCATAAGCCTTCTGTCCCTTTTCCTCTCAGTCTTCTCCTTTTGGAAGCCCTATAAATATTTACTAGTCCTCTTGATAGTTTCTCATTAGTCCCTTCAGGTATCTTTACTTTTCTTCAGCCTTTTTCCTTATTGCTTCTCTGATTAGATGAATTCCAATGTGCTCTCATTAAATTCACTGACTGATTCTTTCCTCCACTTGATCTTGTCCCCTACTGAACCCTTCTATTGAATTTTTCAGTTAAATTATATTCTTGATTTTCTCACTTCTCTTTGTCCTATCTCTAGTCTCACCTTATTCATGTATTGTTCTTCTGTTCCCTGTGAGTATCTTTGTGACCATTATCTTGAACTCTCAGATAAATCATTTAGCTCTGTTTCATAAAAATCTGTTTTTGGAGTTTTAGATTTTTTGTTTGTTCACTTTAAGCATAATCTTCTGTATGTTGGTTTCTGTGCAATAGAGAAAACAGCCACCTCTCCCAGTCTTGATACAGTGTCTTGTGTTGGAGACGATGTTTATCAATCAGCCTGTTCTTCTGGCTGCCTCTTAGACCCTTGTGATTGCTTGACTCATCACCTTTTGTCCTTAGTGACTCCCCAATAGTTGAGGATATGCCAGTATCTAAAAGTCTCAAGGCGGAGGATCACTTTCAGTACCTGGATGCGGGCTGGTTGGAAGTGGGACCCACAGATAGCATCTAAAAAAGTATGTAGTTAGATCTTTTTCAAGAAGTCATTGGATCTTAAGAATTTTTGCCTTCTTCCTCTGTGCTAATCTTAGGTATATAGCTGTGGGGTAGGGGGTACATCTGAGTCTGTTAAAAAAAAAAAGGAGAAACTTCTTGGAGTTCTACAGTCCTCTGCTATCAGAAACTCATGACCCAGGGGTTCATTCCCCCAGACATCAGTCCCCAAATCTGGGTCACTAAATGTGTATATATACCCCCAGGGAGATGCTGGCAGCTTAGAGCAGGCTAGAGAGAGATGCCTGGGGGAGGCATTCACAGCCTACCCTGGTTGGTAGAGAGGGTTAAGCCACCAGGAAAGCCCAGTGAGCCTCTAGATATGTGCTAATTAGAATCCTGACCAGCAGGCAACAGCTTTTGAAGTGTGCAAACAGACCTGTTTTAGGGAAAGACTGGGAGCTGGGTGTTTTTGCCTGCTCTGTCTGTGCTGAGCCCTGGGGGGGATAGCTGGTTAAGAACTGCTCTTTGTTTGCTACAGTGGTGTGGGACACATGAATGAAAGGTCCATTGGGATAACAGAGTCAAGCTTTCTGGGAACGTGTCCCTTGGATGACAGCTGCGAAAGATGGAACATAGATGTACGCAAACTCCTTCTAGGGAGGTACTGGCAGTTTGAGGCAGACAGGAGTGAGAAGGAGGGGGAGGTGTCTGGTGGCCTCCCTGATGTCCAGGGAGGATTGCTCTCTAAGTAGGTGCTAAATTACAAGTCTGACCCTCAGGCAACAGCTTCCAATCTGTGCAAAAGGACTCCAAAGAACTGAGAGATGGGCAATTTTTGCCTCTGTCCTCTGTGTTGAGGCCTGGGGTCATAGCTGAAGTGAAGCTCTGTTCTTTTAAAAACTGCTTCATTGTTTGCTAAAATCTAGTGGGTCTCACGGATGCAAGCCTTGTTGGTTTTCAAAGCTAGATGTTTGGGGGACCCATCCTTTATTCAGGAACCTTAAAACAAGGTATATTAGATGTGTGGTCCAAATTCTTTGCTCCTCAAGGAGAAGCTGAGAGTTGGGGGTTCCCTTCTAACTGTATGGCACTGTTTTAGAGGTGGAGTTTATTCTAAGAGTGGGTCTCAGCCTTTTCTACCCATTTTGATGTGAGACATTTCTCATTTTCCTGATGTGTACGAATCACTAAATTTCTTTAGAGGGAATTGTTCGGTATGTGAAGCTGTTCATTCACTGCATCCTTGGGAGGAGCAGAGTTCGGGAGACTCCTGAAGGGTTGCCCATTACAATGCTTTCTTCACACTGACTAATTTCTCATCACTGGACATCCTTGAGCTTTCTTACCTCCAGGCATCTCTACCCGTTCTTTCATTTGCTTAGAAAGCTCCGACCTGCACTTTTGCTGAAGCAGATCTAATTCACACTTCATGGTCCAACTCAAAACCCTTCTCAGTAAAGCGCTCCCTTTAGCACGGTAACTTTCATTGTTTCCATCTTTGACGTTGCATCATGTACTCCTTGACCTCTTCTCCCTCTCCTTCGTTACGCTTCTGTCTCTCATTTTCTTGTTCTTTCTATAGTTTTCATTCTTTCAATCATGAAATATTACTTATAGAGAGAAATGAGCATAATCTCATATAACAAGTAGTTCTAAAAAGAACTTCTGTGTATTATTCCCCATGGAGAAAAGCCAGAACATTGCCAACGCTCAAAAAGCCCCCATCTGTTCTGTCCAATTGCGGTAACCCCTTCTTATTAGAGTCTTACTGTATATATGAATCCCTGAACAGGATAGTTTAATTTATCTCTTTTTGAATTTTACATAATTTTAAATTGCACATTTTCAACAAAATAAAAGGTAAAACTAAGTACTAACCACTCCAGGATGCACTAGTGCAATATGTATTTTGAGTCTTTTATTTTACTCAGTATTACTGACAGTATTTAGGACATAAGTGATAACTGTTGCTATCATTTTTGTCTTTGTGGCATCTATACATACTCCTGACTTGAACTGTTGATTACCTTTTGAATTAATAACTGATCTGTTTTCATATCTTGCTTCCTTGAGGGCAGTGGTGAATCTTAAATTGTTTTTACAATCTCTGCATTGGCTATCACAGAGTAGGTGTTTATTAGATTTTTTTTTTCTTTTTATTTAGTTCATCAAGACAACAGTTGTGTTTTCATGAAGACCGTGAAACAATATTGAATGATCAGTGTCAGTATTCTCACTCAATAACTCACTGTTTTATTATTCCCCATGGAGAAAAGCCAGAACATTGCCAACGCTCAAAAAGCCCCCATCTGTTCTGTCCAATTGCGGTAACCCCTTCTTATTAGAGTCTTACTGTATATATGAATCCCTGAACAGGATAGTTTAATTTATCTCTTTTTGAATTTTACATAATTTTAAATTGCACATTTTCAACAAAATAAAAGGTAAAACTAAGTACTAACCACTCCAGGATGCACTAGTGCAATATGTATTTTGAGTCTTTTATTTTACTCAGTATTACTGACAGTATTTAGGACATAAGTGATAACTGTTGCTATCATTTTTGTCTTTGTGGCATCTATACATACTCCTGACTTGAACTGTTGATTACCTTTTGAATTAATAACTGATCTGTTTTCATATCTTGCTTCCTTGAGGGCAGTGGTGAATCTTAAATTGTTTTTACAATCTCTGCATTGGCTATCACAGAGTAGGTGTTTATTAGATTTTTTTTTTCTTTTTATTTAGTTCATCAAGACAACAGTTGTGTTTTCATGAAGACCGTGAAACAATATTGAATGATCATGTGTCAGTATTCTCACTCAATAACTCACTGTTACAATAGCCCTTTTCATTTTCTTCATTCTGCTTGTCATTATTTGAAATTATATTATTTCATTATTTGTTTCATTGATTATTTTCTATGTTACCTCAAATAGAATATGAATTTCAATCCCTAAAGTTTAGGACAATTCCTGTCACAAAATAGGTACTTGATGAATATTAATTGATTTAAGGAAATGAATGGTTATAGGGATCAAGGAGTTAGAAATTTTTATGACGTTGACTTATTATTGATATCTGCCATCTTTAGAAACCCTATTCAGTTCTCAACTTCTGTACTTCTGAACGTTTATTCTGAATTTGGCTCATTCTTTTCTTTACTGAGAATATAAACTTTCTCTGAAGTCCAAAGTTTGGTCTGAAGTGTGAGCAAGATCAGCTGTTGCTTCTGACATAGGTTTAATGTGCTCTCCCTACAAAATGAGGGATGATTACTTCTAGAGCTTTTTTTATTAAATTCAAACAATAACACGATTAAGGTACTAGTGTTTTCCCACAGTAAAAGTACAATTTTTATTACCTTGTCATGCTATATGATATATTAATATTCCCGTTTGAAAGATACAGGAAAATGATGCTTGGTAGCGAAATACAATAGCAATGAACTCTTCAGAGCTATAAATCCTTTGTTCATTGAAGGGTAGCATATTACTGTTTTCACAGTTATGAGAAATTGGTTAAATTAAAACTTTGTTTTCTTGAGGACAAAAGCAAGAGATGCTTCCATTTTTATCTTCTTCTTATAGTGTCCTCAAATTGGCCCTAGGAATTAACCATTTGGGAAGTCATTATATTCCTTGGGCGTAAATTTCTAAGATGTGACAGAAAGCTATAGCTCGGGAGGCTCTACATAAGGAACAGAATACACCGTGGAAGCATCTTTTGTCTTGGTCTAGAAATGTTCTCCATATATTCTGAAAGTCTATGGATGAGTGAGGGGGAGTATTCTACAAGTGGGGGGAGGTGCAGCACATTGCACATCCTACCAGGGTCACAACTTGTGTTTGTTATTTGTATTCATGAGAGTGTTCTTCCAAACTTGGTGCATCAGATGTGCTGTGGCCAGTGCACACGGCCTCCATATCTGCTCCGTTCTCCTCTGCAAGAGAGAAACTGAAATTGCATCAAGATCCCCTGAGGCCCCACGGTCCTGAAGCTCAGGATGTCATCTTTAACTTGGGATGTAATTGTTTAGTTCAGGCATTGTCATCTAGTTGATGACAAATAACCAACGGATATAAATACAAATGTTTAATATTATGTTAGCACATTTTAGCTTGCAGATATCTTTGCAAAAATCTCATTTTCAACATAACTCTTACCTTATTGATGTCCAAAGTGGCTGACCTTCCATCTCAGGGTTCTAAGTGTGCCTAGCTGTCTGCACTGCTTCCTAAGCAAGTGTCGACTAGATACTAAAGCTCTGGGAAGTCAAGGTTGGTTGCTCCTTATGAAAAGTTTGGTGTATCTCATTTCTATTATTAAGTACTTTCTTCTACACAAGACTGCCTTGTGAAGAAGGAATTCCAGGACCATCTATTATGGTGGAAAGAATCCTTTACCTAATTGTGACTGTTTCAATAATTTTTAGATTTTTTTTTTTGAGATGGTGAAAAGAAAAGTTAAGTCTTATTGGTCCCATGATCAATTGGCATAAGACAAAAATCCCTGCGCTATCAAGGAAAATATGTTTTCCTCAAGTATGATTTCTCTTGTGGCAGCAACAGGTGAAAACTCACATCAACCACACACACACTCAACACAACACACACCACAAAGCACAGAAACACATGGATTTTTATTCTGGTGTAGGCAGTCCAGTTACAGTTCCTGACCAGTCTTATCGACTCCTCTGTCAAAGAGTATGACTTTGCAGGTATGACTTTGATTTTTTCACTGATACAGAGTACAGTATTTCTTTGCATGGTTGCCTCTTGAATGAACAGCCTTTGTTTCTACTCAGAAACAGTTACCAGTGTAATTTCCTGCTTTAAGATTTGTAATTCACCTTCTGTCATGGAGTATTCCATTTTCCTTGGTTTTCCTGCATATTTTTTACTCTAGACCTTAGGAAATGCCTTTCTTGCACAATTTCTCATCGAAGAGCGGTTTGAGCTTTGTAGAGATTCTGTTGCTGTTTGATTACAGTTGGATACTGTATGTACCTTTTCAGGATGTTGAGCCAGACATAAATGTGGGAGGTTGAGCTATGGGAGTGATACTGAGCTGTGAGGAGAAGGATTCTGGGTTTGAGTGGAAAAGGGAGCGTATCTGTAGAGGGTGCATCTGCATTCTTCACTCATGGGAAACAGTATGTTTTGTGGGGAAAATACCATTGAGCATGTTTGGATCCTGAAGCATAATAACAACAGGTTACCCAGAACATGAGATAAGCAAAAACCAGCCTGCACCTTTATAAAGTAAAGATTGACAGAAGTATAGGGGAAAGATGACAAATCCAGTCATCTTGGCATATTTCGTTATCTTCCAAAATGTGATGGATCAAGCAGACCAAAATAGATAAGAAATGAGGAGATATAAATGACCTATAATAGTTACTGAACTCATAGAGGGATTGGTGTGTGTCGCAGTGGCATATAGAACACCTCTCTTGGTACTGTCAGTTCAGTTCAGGCGCTCAGTCGTGTCTGACTCTTTGCGACCCCATGAGTCGCAGCACACCAGGCCTCTCTGTCCATCACCATCTCTCGGAGTTCACTCAGATTCACGTTCATAGAGTCAGTGATGCCATCCAGCCATCTCATCCTCTGTCATTCCCTTCTCCTCCTGCCCCCAATCCCTCCCAGCATCAAGGTCTTTTCCAATGAGTCAACTCTTTGCACGAGGTGGCCAAAGTACTGGAGTTTCAGCTTTAGCACCATTCCTTCCAAAGAAATCCCAGGGCTGATCTCCTTCAGAATGGACTGGTTGGATCTCCTTGTAGTCCAAGGGGCTCTCAAGAGTCTCCTCCAACACCACAGTTCCAAAGTATCAATTCTTCGATGCTCAGCCTTCTTCACAGTCCAACTCTCACATCCATACATGACCACTGGAAAAACCATAGCCTTGACTAGATGGACCTTTGTTGGCAAAGTAATGTCTCTGCTTTTCAATATTCTGTCTAGGTTGGTCATAACTTTTCTTCCAAGGAGTAAGCATCTTTTAATTTCATGGCTGCAATCACCATCTGCAGTGATTTTGGAGCCCCCCAAAATAAAGTCTGACACTGTTTCCACTGTTTCCCCATCTATTTCCCATGAAGTGATGGAACCAGATGCCGTGATCTTGGTTTTCTGAATGTTGAACTTTAAGCCAACTTTTTAATTCTCCTCTTTCACTTTCATCAAGAGGCTCTTTAGTTCCTCTTCACTTTCTGCCATAAGGGTGGTGTCATCTGCATATCTGAGATTATTGATATTTCTCCTGGCAATCTTGATTCCAGCTTATGCTTCTTCCAGCCCAGAGTTTCTCATGATATACTCTGCATATAAGTTAAATAAGCAGGGTGACAATATACAGCCTTGATGTACTCCTTTTCCTATTTGGAACCAGTCTGTTGTTCCATGTCCAGTTCTAACTGTTGCTTCCTAACCTGCATATAGGTTTCTCAAGAGGCAGGTCGTGTGGTATGGTATTCTCATCTCTTTCAGAATTTTCCACAGTTTATTGTTACTAGAACATAACAGACAGGTAATGAATTGGGCATTGCGTATACAAGTAAAGAAGTGGTTTTCAAAGTTAGCCTACATTGGAGTTGCCTGGAAGGTTTCTTCAGACAAGAATGCTGGGCTCACCTCCAGAGTGTCTGACTCAGAAGGACTGAGATGAGGCCCAGGAATTTGTTACCTGACAAGTTACCAGGGAATCCTGATGCTGCTGGCTGGGGACCCACTTTGGAAACCACTGAACTAAAGGACAGAGAAGCAGAAATTTATCCAGCGTGACGCAAGTGGCTCAAAGCAGTTTCTTAGCCTTCCTGATATGTTTACATTAAATATCTTTTGTCTTTTAGGATATTCAATATTTGAATTGTCTTTTCCATAAATGAAAAGTGAAAGTGAAAGTTACTCAGTTGTGTCTGACTCTTTGTGACCCCATGGACTATACAGTTCATGGAATGCTCCAGGCCAGAATACTGGGATGGGTAGCCTTTCCCTTCTCCCAGCCAGGTGTCAAACTCAGGTATCCCGCATTGCAGGTGGATTCTTTACCAGCTGAGCCACAAGGGAAGCCACAAATGAAAAGTCCATTTAAAATGTAAAAACAGCATGTGTCAACTGGCTAAGTAAGAACATTAGAAATTATCTAGGTTAATCCTCCCAGTTTTACTTTTTATTTTTCTGCCTTTTACTTACATAGTCTCACCTTCGAGCCTTAGAGTTTGGGACATCTTAAGTGCTTAGATATAGCATCCCTTGGAAAATAGCTAGGTACTGATGAAACCTTGTCAGTGTTTCTAAAGCGTGTGAACAAAATGGCTACTGAGCTGCTGAGGCATCAGAATTTCCCATGGTGCATTTCAGACATGGGTTGACATGAGTGTCCTATGTGTATAATACAAAGCAGTGCTTTAAACTGGACCTCAGATGTGAAAGAAAAGATACACTGTAGTTCAGGTTTGAGGAGAACAGTCATAATGTGAGCTCTAGAGAGACACTTGTTTGATAACTACCAAAATAAGGTTTTTCATTTGAGCTGACGCTAAACTGTCTCCATCACCCAAAGCCCATAAGCCTTCACACCAGAATGTACTCTACCTTCTAATTCCTCTCTAAAGAATTCAAAAATCTCCCAAAGTTAGTTATGTTCCTGTTGTCTCTTATGTACTTTCTTGAATAATATAAAACAATATTGTACAATGGCTGTTGGCGTATCTGTTTCCTCCTAAACTGGAAGATCCTTGTGGGCAGAGACCATTTATTTTTGTGTTCTGTGTGCTTCAGGATCTATCTATCATGTATACACATGTATATGTTCAATCATGTCTGATTCAGACCCCATGGATTATAGCCCACTAGGCTCCTCTGTCCATGGGATTTTCCAGGCAGAAATATTGGAATGGGCTGCCATTTCCTCCTCCAGGGGATCTTCCCAACCAAGGGACTGAACCCACATATCCTGCACTGCAGGCAGATTCTTTACTTCTGAGTCATTGGGGAAGCCCTATACCTACAGGCTATATCTGCTTAGTAAATATTTGTCCAGTGAAAGTCCTTCAAAAGCAAAGGTCTTGTCTTGTCCATCAGCTAGCAGGTCATTCCACCATCAGTATAGTGTCTCATTATTTATGAAATTTGACTGAAAGGGCACAGCAGGAGCATAACCCTAACATCTCCCAGCATTAAAATTGTGGGAAAAAGAATAAATCCCCAAAGCAGATAGGACTTTATTCCCTGTTGAGCCACTCTGTGTACAGACAGGTAACACTACCTCTTCTTGATCCAACATAGAACAGACAGTAGCTGAGGCCTTGTCTGTGCCAGCTCTGTGCCTTGCTACGATCTCTGTGTCATCTCTGCCCTCAGTCAGTGTTGTTCCTTGTTCACTGTTGGCAATGGCTAAAGCCACAACCCCATGCTGCCACCATGGGATGTAAATTGCCAGCCCCAACACAAACCCGGTCTCTGAAGAGGCACTTGGCTGGCAGAGTGAAAAGAGGAATGAGATGCCATCTGCATTTCCTACTACATAGCTCAATTAGTTGATTGATTTGTAACACTTTGAAAAACATTTTCTAGGCAAAGCAAATTAGGAGAGTGTTTTATAATGTATTCGGTTTAATTAAAACTCCACTAAGTGGAGTACTTCGCTTCTTGGTTCCAGAAAAAAAAAAAATATATATATATATGTATATATACACACACACACACACACATATATATATATATATCACAAGGAAGTCACATACGGCATTGATTTTTAACCCCCCTCATACCAAAAAGGAGTAAAATAACATTGTTAAAGGTTGCATCGTCTAGGACTACAGAAGTGCAACTCTTTAAAAGGTTTTCTGTAATTGGAAAATAAGATTGGGTGGCATGAGAAGACATTAGGATATGGGCTCAAAATAGGGATAGGGAAAGGGGTTGTGGGGGGAAACTGGTAATTAGGATATGGGCTCAAAATAGGGATAGGGAAAGGGGTTGTGGGGGGAAACTGGTAACAGGCTGTGCATTTGCAAAACTAACACCTGCTCCTTGTGCACAAAAATGTTTATCATCTGGAGGGGCAAAGAAAGTCTGCAACCATTCCAGATCAATTAAAAGGCTTAAAAACCAGTTGAAAATGTTACCTGTATGTGCTGGTCTTTAAATAATAAGGTAAATGCATAAACAGTTTCCTGATATGAGAGTTTTCTGAGTCTGAGTCAATTTAGAAGTTACCCCAGCCTCTCCCTCTGACACTTGAATTGTCCCTACAAGGACTGCTTACTCCGCATCCGTTACTTGTCACATTAGCAAATGCAAGAAGGCTTCCAAATTGTTAGTCATCTGATTAAACCTTCAAATTATTGGTGACATTTGCATGGATAATTATGATTTATTTAAAAGCACTTTGTTTGCATTGCTCTTGTCTCAGTTTCTTCAAAGCCAATTATGAAGAAATTGACTGGATTGGTTTGATTTTTGAAATCATTTGGAACTTCAGAACACATTCTCTTTGCATAATTTTTTAAAACCAAAACAAAACAATGAAAGGAATACCCTGTGGAAATCTGTAGACTTCACATCTTCACAACTTGTGTAGCACTGCTACTAAGGGATTGAAATGAGTTGTAAAACAGGAGTAGTTATTTATCAGTAGAAGGAGAGATCAAAGTAGACCGGTTGAATGGACTGTTTTGGCTCCATCTCATTGGGCTAAATCAGTAATATTCAGCAGCCCCAGGTTTCTTTTGATTCTGTTGGACTTCTCTTCCTGCCTAAAACCCAGAGGACGCTGTTAATTCTACTGTCCTCTATCAGAGAAGATTCTTTTTCCTATCACAAATATTTTATGAGACTTCATTACTTCAATTATCTTAGAAGGATGAAAACTGACTATCCAGTCTAGGAAGGATCTCCATGAGGTTTTGACTGCTATTTCTTGTCCTTGCCGACCCTCACACACAAAGGTCCTCAAAATAATGCCTCTGGTTTGTCCATTCACTTTTTACCAGTTGAAGTTCTCAAGTGTTAGTCGCTTAGTCATATCCAACTCTTTGCAACCCCATGGACTGTAGCCTGCCACGTTCCTCTGTCCATGGAATTCTCCAGCCAAGAATACTGGAATGGGTAGCCAGTCCCTTCTCCTGGGCTTCCTCCTGACCCAGGGATCAAACTTAGTTCTCCTGCATTGCAGGCAGATTCTTACCATCTGAGCTACCAGGGAAGCCCCAATTTTTACAAAGTAAGTAAAGTTGCTCAGTCGTGTCCTACTCTTTATGACTCCATGGACACCAGGCTCCTCCGTCCACGGGATTTGCTAGGCAAGAGTACTGGAGTGGGTTGCCTTTTCCATCTCCAGGGAACTCCCCATCCCAGGGATTGAACCTAGGTCTGCATTGTAGGCAGACGCTATACCATCTGAGCCACCAGGGGAGTCTACTTTTTACAAGGAATGCTGTAAATTAAATAGAAGAAACAGTTACCACCGGTTTTTCAAGATAGACAGTTGCTTAAAAAATATTATTGGTAGATACTGAATTGGCCAAAATGTTTGGCCAACCCAGTACCTGTTGGGTATTATTTCTTAACATTGATAATATTCTGTGTAAACTACCAAAGCTCATCTCTCAGTGTTCGCTATGGGTTAAGACTCTCAAAGAGACATTGCAGATTAACACATTCTTATGATTCTGTTTTAAGAGGACTGCTAGTCACCCTACCTTTCCAACGACAAATATGCTAAAAGCTACCTCTGTGGGAACCCACTGATGCCATAAAGTGTGTTTTCATCAAACACATTGTGAATCCAAGCCAAAAATGAAGAAAGGCAATATAGGAGTTCAGATTTTCAATATTACTAATGGGACTAGAAGTAAAAATATTTGCTATTTAATTACAGAAGTGTATACTCTGATGCACAAACACCTGATAGAGGATAATGACATTGGACACCGAGTATGTTCTGTGGCCCCTGGGAACGTTTGACAGTAATTTTCGTGTTTAATTGAGTTGCGTGAAAAACTCATCATGCAATTACATGTTCACTTAGGTGATCAGATAGATACTGAAAATACCTAGGTTTCATTTGTAGCTATTGCCCAAATCACCGCCACAAAAGCTGTTTCCAGTTAGTTCTGTGTGAGTCTCTATGATTGCACTTGACTGTGGGTTTAAAATGCCTTCTGCCCTTAGGTCCGATGGCTTAGCCTTGCTCTGGGCACTGTTGTGAAGCAGACTATTTATGGAACAATATTGCCCTCTGGCAGTGAGGCAGCTAGTGGTTTTAATAACTGCTTTATGTCATTTTGACAGCTTTTAAACGAGTCACACCCAACAGCTTAGGCCAGAAGGGAAACATCAGCGAATACCTGCAGGAGTTTTTTATTACAAAACCTGTATGTGCGTTTATGCTAGGAAAATGCTACAATTCTTGTCTTAAAGAAAAGTAGCATCCCCAAGAGGCAGACTGAATTTTGTCTGTAAAGCTTAGAAAAGAGAAAATAATAACAATACTGGGCTCATGGTACAAGCGGAGAACAGAACCATTCTCCCTGATAGAAATTCACGAGCTGGAGCTCCACAAGGATCAACCCTTTGAGCTGATCACAAAGCTTCTTCCTGTACTGCTTGTTCAGATGCTCCGGGGATCAAAACAGAACCACAGGGTCACGTCTGATCCTTTGGATTGAATCATCTTGAGGAGTGTCTGGGCTTCGTGAAAATGACCCAGGGCTGCTCACTGAAGCTGGAGAAATCAAAGCCGAGGCGGCAGCTGCAGGCGCCTGGAGGGCATCTCAGCTGCTCTCAACCGCTTACTCAGAGTAAATGCCTCCTGAGAGGCAGGTGGGCTTTCCAGCTGGGGCTGGCATTGCAGGGAGGGGGGTCTGCTATGTTTAGAAGTAGAGCACAGCTGGGGAGAGCACTGCTCTGGAAACAGCCTTCTTTCCAGCCCAGCAGGTCCTGCTGATAGCATTTCCAGGATGGGAAGGCAACACCGGTTCTCATCTAGGTCATTGGGACTGGAGAGCCAGGCCTAGAAAAGAGATTCCCCTCATCTCTCCTCACTCCTGGGAACCCTCACTCCACTATAGATGAGTCCTCCATCTCTGGGGCAGCATGAGAGGGAGCGGTCAGGAGAAACCCAAAGGAGAGGGGAGAATAGATCTCAAGGTGGCAACATGTTTGTACATCAGGCGCGCCCTCAGCAACACCTTCTAGTAAAATGCCGAAAATACTCTGCACACTGATCTTCAGCTAATGTTTCCTGAATGGACACAGACACCATGGTTTAGAAGGGACCGTTTTTGCAATTATAATTCAATAATGGCAAAAATTAAAGATTTGAAAGGTGAAATATGAAGAAAAAAACAAGCAGCATTATTTCTATTTTGTTGTTCAGCTGCTCAGTGGTGTCCGACTCTTTGCAACCCCATGGACTACAGCACACCAGGCTTCCCTGTCCTTCACCATCTCCCAGAGTTTGCTCAAACTTGTTTCCATTGAGTCAGTGATGGGAGAGAATATAATTTTGCTAGATTCAGAAAACTGAGTTTAAATGAAACCTAGAATGGAATGGAAAACTGTTTCTGCAAATGCTGAAACAAAGTCAATAACATTAATTGAATTTATTTTGGATAATTATTTAGATTAAAATTTTGAATTTCTCTAAATTGTCCTTTTAAAAAATTTGTCACATTGTTATCATTCAAGTACCACCTCAGTGGAAAAGGAATGGATTTAGCTTAGTAGAAATTAAGACAATTACTGTAATTGTGCAAAAAATAAAAATAGCTTCAATTATGCGCTCAATTGAGGGGGAAAAAAAGGTTGATTTGGGTCTATTTCAGCTGACTCAAGAATATATGCTACACATATATCTATATCTTAGGGGTAAAATACCAGGAGAACCTCAGGAACATCCCTGGATATGAAACAAAGCAGATGAGGGAAGGCTGGGGCCAGAGTGGGGTGAAGTCTCCTAAGCAGGCATGACCCAGGAAAAGCTAGAAAGACCTAGCCAACTATTCAACCACTGATCCTTCCAAGCAACTGTTTTCCAAATGATTTCAAAAGAAATTAATGACTCTGAAAGAAAAGCAACTCATTTTACCTGGGAAATGACTGCAGGAAGATCTCTGATAAATGCAGAACTTTTCTGCATTTATTGTCAAAAAGCTTTCCTTAAAATTCCCTCTTTAGATACTACATTTTAATCCACAGAGATTCTCCTTCCAAGAGCTGTATGGGGCAGGAATCATGCAGGACACAGGTGGATACTTTTCATTCTGTTCTATTTCGTTTCCTTGTGTGGTCAGAGGTACACATCTCACAACTAGTAGCGTAATTTGGTGAATAAATTGAGTAGGCCAGGGTCAATAGGATCAAAGCCTTGGCTATGTCTAAGTTTGAGTAATAACAGTGAGAATATTGATAATGATAGCAATAATAGCAATGAGTGTCACTACTTTTTGGAAGATTTAGATGGACTAACTACTGTTTATAAATATGCCTTTTAAGAATCACAGAATCCTGCGAGGCAAGTATTACTATTTCCAGTTTACTCAAAGGGAAAATAAGGACAAGGGCCTTATTTTGATTGTTCATGGGCCAGAGCTAGTAAGGATTGAACTCAACTCTCCCCCAAATCTATGTTTTATGACCTCGTGCTACCTTTATTGGGTTGGCCAAAAAGTTCATTCGTGTTTTTCCATACGATGTTAAGAAAAATGAACATTTTGACCAACCCAGTATTTCTCCAGATTAAAATAGGAATAGTGTTCTAGTGCAGATGCTGTTGTTGACCATGATCCTTAACCCTCCCTGTACCCATGCCCTTTGCCCTATGGCTCTGGAGCTGCTTCTCCTAAAGGAACAGAGTCTATTTTCCCATCCCCCACACTTTGAGCTTTGCTTTGGCCATTTGACTTGCTTTGGCTGGAGGTGACAGGCTGCTGGCAGCTTTCAGCCCAGGCTCTCGTTGGCCGCAGGACCTCTGCCTGTCTTCTCGCTCGCTGTCGTGGATCTGAGACCACATCCTGCTCAGCTTGCTGGCCAGTGAACACAAGGGGCACATGGGACCGTGCTGCCCAGGGTCACCTGCTAATAAGCCTCAGATGATCCAAAGATGAGGAAGCAGTAGTGAATGAGCATTGTCATCTGAGTTTTGGATGTTTTCATAACTGCTAAGTCTGATTTGCAGAATATGTGCTGAATGAATGGGTGTGCATGCACACGCCCACATGCACGTGCACACACACACATATACACATATATATCATCTTCACACTGTGTGCTCATTTGTGTCCGACGCTGTGACAGTATGAACTGTAGCTCACCAGGCTCCTCATGGGATCCTCCAGGTAAGGATACTGGGGTGCCATCTCCTCCTCCAGGGGATCATACCAGTCCAGAGATGAAAAACCTGGATTCCCTGTGTTACAGGTGGATTTTTACCAATGAGCCACTGGGAAAGCCATATATATATACATATATATACACACACACATTCACACACCAAACTGAGTTTCAGTTTGTTGTCTTAGGTTCAGTTTAGTTGTATTTGCCTCTTTGCAACCCCACAGACTATAGCACTCCAGGCTTCCCTGTCTATCACCAACTCCCAGAGCTTACTCAAACTCATATCCATCAAGCTGTTGATGCCATTCAGCCATCTCACCCTCTGTCGTCCCCTTCTTCTTCTGCTTTCAATCTTTCTCAGCATCAGGGTCTTTTCTCGTGAGTCAGTTCTTCGCATCAGGTGGCCAAAGTATTGGAGTTTCAGCTTCGGCATCAGTCCTTCCAATGAATATTCAGGGTTGATTTCCTTTAGGATGGACTGGTTTGGTCTCCTTGCAGTTCAAGGATCTCTCCAGAGACCTCTCCAACACCACAGTTCAGAAGTATCAATTTTACATCGGAAAATAATTTGGTGCAAATAAATTTTTATTATCAAAGGAGACGGGGTTTTAGTATTGTTTTCCTTTGGAAAACTCTTCCATTTCTTTCCTGATTTTCCCATTAAAAGCTTAGCTGCTTAGCTCTTGCTTTGACTTCTGGTGCATTTTCCTGACAACTGACACTTGAAAGAACACTCTTTGTGCTGCTGAGAGGCATCTAGACCCCCACAGGGCAGAGACAGCCCAGCACTCCTCTGCCAAATTCCATCCTGGTGATTCTCAGCTGTAGGGCTACCTGAGGTGGTTTTGACTTTGAACAAGATCATCAGTGGTGAATCACTGTGAATTGGGAAGACATTTTACAACATCAGAGCCTGTCATCAAGTGGCATCATGTCATTTTATAAATTACTAGGCTACAATGCAGAAGGAAAAAAGTAGTGTACACACATACATTGGCATACACACACACACACACATTTCACAAAGCATCTGAAGCTGTTCTCAGATTGTGGTTGAGTCAAAGAGTCTTGTAACTTTGCCTTTTGGTGTACTGACCTATCTGGTGCTTGAGATGACCATTTGATACAGTCATAGTCATATTCTTAAACTGTGATTGAGCATATAAGATGAAGTAGATAACTGGCTTAATATTGACAGAAATCACAGTCAATTGATCTTGCCTTAAAAAGGCGAGTTTTCATCTCAACATTCTACTTAACTCTACTTAACATTCTTACTCACGTTACTCTCACTGAGAAAAGTGGATTTGGGTCAGTTGTCACAAAGGCATGCTGAGGTATTCTAAAGCCATTCAGTTTCATGATCAGTTTATTCATTTAATGTTTGCTTTTCTGATGCATGAGTAGAAATTTACACATTATGATAGTAGGAAATCTGTGAAATATACCCTGATTTTCTAATATAAAGTGGGAAATTGAGAGTTCTATTTTATGCAGGTTAGAATGTTAGTAAGATTTGTGTAATTTTAATAACATGTTAAAGATTTTCCTTTTTAAATCAAAAGATTCCATGGTTTGTAATAGGATATGCTCTCTTCTGCCTTGTGGTTTGAGGGGGTAGGTACAGTAAATGTTTTCTCTTTGAGGGATAGGTACAGTAAACAGTAACTGGCCGGAAATGGTCAGCCAGAGACAAAGCCCCACCATTCTACAGAAGAGAAACCTGTGATTAAGGGAAAGCTGACTGTATTGTGTCTCATAGACCATTTTTACCTTGTTTGAACTTGCAAACTGATTAGATGCAACCTAGTATTTATGTTCTGCTTTGTAACCTTTCTGCGTCTTCTGTGTTTAAAAATGTTTTCTGTGATATTGATCTGGTTAGATGAACATCACTTACATGTGGAATCACTAACTAGTCCTGATTTAGCTGACTGTTACAAGGACTGTTTCTTCTGTATTCATCCATTATACCCCTTGACATCTGCAGTTCTCTATGTGGATATCTAAGGGGCATCTTACTGTCTGAAAAAGCTCTTGACTTCACTACTTACACCAAAATTGTTTTGCCTCAGTCTCTCCCACCATCATGAATGGCCTTACCATTCACCCATTTCCCCAAGTCCAAGCCTGCGATCCTTCCTTGCTTTCTCTCCTTTCCTCATACCTTTCCTCCAATCTGTGTGTGAGCTCTACCAACTCTGACTTCAAAGTCTATTCTCTGCTAGTATCACCATCGTTCAAAGCATCACCATCTTCTATTTAAGCTGCTCATGGGTTTCCCTGACTTCACTCTTTGCCCACAGCGTATACTTGTAACATAGCCCCTGGAGTGATTTTTTTTTTTTAAGCACAAACAGATATATTCATTCCTTTCTTGGAAACCTGTAGTGGTTTCCTAGCACCTGCTGAATAAAATCTAAATATTTCCTCTTAGTCTGCAGTTATGTTTAAGGTTAGGCCCTGCTCCTCTCTCCAGTGTTTTATCCTGCCGCTGTCTGCCCTGTTCAGTCTATCCCTGCTGACCTCCCTACACCTCCCTGAACACCCTGTGTTTGTTCCTGAGCTCCGTGCCTTTCCACTGCTGTTCCCTCTGCCTGGAAAACCACTCTACCCCCATCTTCTGAGCTCACTCTCTCACCTGCTCCATGTTTCTTCTCAAATGCCCCTTCTCGCAGAAGCGTTCCCTAGCTGCTCTAACACAGCCCTTCCCGCTCCGCAGGCCCTTACTCTTTACCTTCACTGTAGCGCAGTCTGCCCCCAGGGACAGCTAGACGGGTGTTTGTTCTAAGAGGGTGATTTTGGCTGCACTTAATAGTTTTTAACAAGTATTACTTTGTAAAATATGGATAGAAGACTCCTGATGCCAATTCCAACACTGAGCTCTAGACACTGTTCTTTGCTCAGATTTATACTTCGACCATTATCCTGGCTCCTCCTACTACAGATATGGACACATATGGACCAGTGTGACTTCCTGAGTGTAGTGATGACTCCCCTGTTTACCAGTGATGTGTGCTCTGCTTTGCATTACAGAAACACTCATTATAGCAGAGTGCATGGCACAGGTTTGTAAATGCGTGGAAAACAGCACACACAAACTGGAAGGATACATGCAAATGATTCGAGTAGGAGGGGAATTTTCACTTTTCAAGCCGCACAGTCTGTCTTCGACTCTTCTTCATATGCTGTTTCTATATATTTATGTGTTTCTTCTGTTAGAAAACCAAAAGTTAGTGAGACCCAAAAATGAAATGAAGCGAACATGTTTACAAAAACAAGAAAGAAATATGACAAGTGAGACATATCACGGATATATACACGTGTGTGGACAGATCAGTAGATCAATCTTCTCCTTGGCGTAACTTCAAACAGTATTTTCGTACATTGCAGTGACAATCTATGCAATACAAATATTTGTACTTCTATACTTTCAAGAGAAGCTAATTTGATACCAACGTCTATACTTGTGTCTTTTACTTCCTTTCATGGAACCAGTAAAAAAAAATCAGAGAGATACAGAGAGAGGAGAAGACAGGGAAAGAGACAGGAAATAAAGGAGGAGGGAGGAAGAAGAAAATGAATATCACTATTCTTCCTCTACTTGAAGACTACTCGTGTGTGTGTGTGTGTGTGTGTGTGTGTGTGTGTGTGTGTGTTTCGTTTGTTAATTGTTGGTCCCACCCCAGTGAAGCATGCTTTTTAGTGTGTCTTACCATTGATTTTACAGGTTCAGAGAACTTTCCTAATTTTTCTGCTGCCTGCAGATCCCCACACTGCATGTCACAGTTCTCTCTAGAGCCTTCTCAAATCTCTCTTTTGGCAATTTGTGATGACACTTCTGATCTGGAGATTTCTTTCCGAAAACCAAAGCTCTAGCCATCACAAGCCTTGTCTGTCGGTGTCATTTCTTACGGTTTCCTTTTCACTGTGTAAAGTCTTAGCATTCTTTCTTTAGAATAGTGTCAGACTGGCTTTTTCTGAAAGAAAGACAGTTTTCTTCTGGTGACTCACCTTAATATTCCTTTTCAGTGATTAGGAAGCATTCTTTTCTCTTCTAGTCCTCAAGTAATTAATTGATTATTAAACTTGCATAGATAATCTTTAGCTGTTCATTTCTTTCCACTTTGTCTTTCTTCATTTGCTCAAGGGCAAAGCCACTCCAGTCTTCACTCTTGTCTATTGTGTTTGTTCACATTCACGTTTACAAGCTAATGATTTCACAGTTTTAAAATAAACAGTGGGATAATTTTCAAATATTAAAAAATCAAGTAAAGTCTTTTAAAAATCACCTATATGTTCTACTGAAGTTAAGGGTAAGCATTTATGCTGGTTTCTTTTGCTATTTGCTAAGAAGTTTCCTTTTCCTTAAAAAAAAAAAAAATCAAGTACCTGACACCACCATTCACCCTAATCTGAAGAAGAGTGACGCCAAAAAAGCTGTCTTTCCAAACAAGCTTTGTGGACTTGACATAGACAGATTCTCAAAGAAATGAAATGACTTGACCCATCTTTTATTACTTAGATAATTGGGATAATGGGCAATTACATCAACGCTTTTCTTATTTGAGACACTGTAACAGTTACTTTTTGCTACATAACAAACCACCCCATAATATACTGACTTAAAAAACACATGTCTCTCCATGTACTACCTCCATTTCCAGCTGGCTAGCCCAGGCTTGTACACAGAAGGCCTCCACCCAGCCAGAGAGAGCAGACCCCAGGGCCCAAGCACGTCTCAGGTCTCTGATTATGTCGTATTTGCTACAGTCCCACTGGCCAAAGCAAATCACGTGTCCAAACCCAGACTCAAAGAGGGAGCTCCCCCACCTCTTCCTGGGAAGAAATGCCAAGAATTTGGCAATCGATGGCCGACATCAAAAATGAGAAGGTGACTTCTTCTTCTATTATAATGGTTACAGAGTAACACAAAATGTGTACTTTCTCTAGACAATGAGTAATTACCTTTGTGTGTGTGTGTGCATCCTGTTACTCTTTTTGCCAAAGCATGCATGGATCGTCTTTTGGGAGGAATAGCAGAAGCCTTGGGGTAGACCGCATGCCAAGGATGCTGGTGACGATTTACTCCACCCCGGGGGAGTGTCTCAGATCGCACAGACTGTGCGCGGCACAGCCTAGGAGACGCTATTCACACAGTAGTCTTAGTGATTTTAGATTCTTATGACAATTTCTCAGTAAATAATAGACAAATGTCTAAGAGGAAGAACACTTATTTACACTTCTTACAAAAGCGATTTTTTGGCTTGTGACACATGCTGACAAGCCCATCCTTTCTCCAATGAAGAAGGACTTGTTATAACAAAGGGTGAGGAAGTCCCAAACTTGCATAAATTATCTTTAGCTGCATTTCTTTCCACTTTGTCTTTTTAATTTGCTCAAGGGCAAAGCCACCCCAGTCTTAATTCTTTTAAATTGTGTTTGTTAGCAGTCATGTTTACAAGCCAACAATTTCACTATTTTAAAATACATCTAGAGTTGCTTCTCTCTGGGCTCCATTTTTATCTGAAGTTCATCACTAAAAGATTTTTTTTTCCTATCTTAATGTGTGTGTGTGTATGTGTGTGTATATATGCATTTTTCTTCCTCTCAGGAAATTTTTGCTGATTTTTTTGACTTCTGATTGCCAAAGACACTCTATATTCCTGGAGGCTGTGATGTTGTCTCTTGGAACTGGAAGTGTTAAGGTTGTTTTGGAAACCCAGGATGTACTACAGCCTACTAAGCATGTCTAGCAAGCCTGTATTTTCTTCAAGTTTAATGATCCATATTGTAGCCCATTTGAAAAAGTGGTGTATTTGAACATGATATGTTCTGTTCTATATAATACTTTATTATTAGGATTTTTATGCTGTATGTGTAGCATTCTTTCAAGCCATTTATTTGTACTGAGAATCTTGCAAGGAGATTTTACAATCCTTAATTTTTGGCAAATGTCATTGTAACAACTTTGGAAATCTTGACATAAAACCACAGTGCATTGTTGGATAAAAAGGAGGTGCAAATAACTTCATAGCTTATTTCTGTTAACCAAGCTTTTCCATCCTTTGAAATAGGTAACATGAAGCATTTAAAAATTATGTATCTGTGAGCATATACCATTTATAAAACAATAGCCAAACTTAGGGTATTAAAATTCAGTCACAAAAATAAAATGAAGTAATAAATAAGAAATAAAAGGTGTGTGTGGGTATGTCTGTTATAACACTGCAGTCATTACAAAAAGTAACACTGAGTCTCTATATTAACTTCCTCTGAAAAAGCTTAAATTTATATTTAAGAGGGAAAGAGTAAAAAGCAAAGAAAGTTGGGAACTACTTAAGCTTGTTTATCTTCCTGAGAGGATGTTAGTTATATACTAAAAATGCATTTATCACTGATAACTGGCTCACATCCTTAAAATATTAAAGTTTCCAAGTGTACACAGAGATGTGTATACATCTACACAGGCACACATACTATAAATATGTTTTAGTTTGCATTTGAAGGAGGTTTATCTTACCCACAAATGTATCAGTCAGCTACTAACGTAATAATGCTGCCTGACAAACTAACCTATAGCTCAGTGAGTTACAGCAGTAAGCGCTTATGTTATTGTATTGTTTTAATTTAGACCGGCTGAAGCAACTCTGTTTCAGGTTGGCCTTTGACCTTGGCTTCAGGCTCAGGTCTGGAAGGAAGGACTCAGTTCCATTCCATGTGTTTAACTGTAGGGCTCAAGGTAAAGGGGCAGCAACTGTCTGGGGCATCCGCGCCTCAGGAAAAACAAACACCGAGCCAGGCCAGACGCCCAGGCGTGGTGAAGGCTTCTGCTCACGGCACATCTGCTGGCGGTCCTTTGACCAAATCAAGTCTTCCCTTAAACCCCAGATCAGTGAAGCACAACCGTGTATTCTGTCCACAGGGACGTACGAAGAGCCATAAAGACTTACACAACAATAGCCTGGTGTTTCACCTTCACGTAAGAAATATTATAAACTGAGATTCCTAAAGAGACTGCCAGCAACCATTTGAATGAGGCAGTCTGTGTGGGAAATGAAGCAAACAGCAGAGGGGAGATGCCTTCAGAAGAAGACAGCAGAAACTCAGCTTCAAGGATGATTGCTTAACAGGAATTCCCAGGGAAATTCTGCAGCAATTGGATATTCAGAGAGAACACACAGAAACTCAGAATCTTATGTTAAAACTTTTCATTTTTAAGTGTTGGAAATTAGCATACTTTTAAAAATTACGTTTGAGCCAAACAAAAAAATGTGCAGACCAGCTGTAATATAAAGACTACCATTTGCAACCTTTGATCAGAAATTTCTTTCTGTTACCAATATACAACCCTGTAAATACACATTTATGAAAGCTTGAAAATCTTTCTTTGTGTCCAACAACAGCAAGGCCACAATTTTGCTGTATCAGAAGCAGATTAACATTGGCCAGCCTCTCCAACCTATCCCTCCATAGGGCCTCCTACAAATAAAATATACATATAATAGTAATAATACACTATTCTATTATTAGGCAGCCACATAGTTTACACTGTACTTTCAAGTACCTCCACTGATTTAAATGGTGGCATTATCATTTTGTAGATGAGAAAACTGGAACTTAGGAAGATTATGTGAGTCTTCCAAGGTCATAGGTTCAAGGTCATAGCAGAAATTAAGATCCTAGGTCATTTAACCCCCTCCCAAATGGTGAGGAATTTAGATAATCACAGATCTACAAAACACCAAAGCTATTCTGGCTAATGTTATGATTTTATTCTAATATTTAATATGTAGTAAAGTGGTACTTTTAAATGTCTTCTCTTTTTTAGGCATTTAAATCCTTTCTTTGATGCAAAGTTAGTGAAAGTCCACAAGATAATCATGATGTTACTGTTATCCTCTTTTACGCTTTGAGTGGCATCAGCTCTTATGTCTTTAAACCTCTTTCCCCTCAGATGGTTAAATAATGATTATCTTGTCTAGAAATAATTGGTTTTGTTTTATGGTTCCACTTGACGCCCGGTGACACGGTGTGATTTTAGAATGTTACATATGTTACATTGTAAATACCGAATGCTATTTTTTTTAATAAGAGAAATACGATGATTCAGTGTTTTATGACATATTCCTAAAAATGAGAGGATAAAGACTGATTCTCCTGCAAATCAGTCATGCAACTTTTGGCTCTGACATCTCATTTTACTCTCCAGATTGTCTGAGGAAAGTAAGATGATGCACGATCACTCAGGGCTCTTTAGAAAGACACGGTTTTCATCCAGGTTCACATTACTTATTAATTAATCAGATGAATTCCCTTTTAACTCATTCTAACAATTCAAGCTCTGCTGGCCAAGTGTATTTCAGTGATTTATTTTCATATTTAATAGAGCTGTGCAATATATTACTCAGAGATTGGTAAACTGAGCATTATAAAGTTCAGTGTTCAAGTGGATGTTTTCTTTTTCATGAAGATTAGTGATAAAAGACACCCTTCTAGGAGGTGCTGACCGTATTCCTCCAAATTACAAAGAAAGCAAAATAATGAATAGATGTCATGCACTTGAAAGAGGTCACTTAATAGTTCCAAGCAAAGTTTACAAAATAAGAAGATGAAGGGGAGATACAGTTTCCACTTAATTTCCTTTCTCGGTATTTTGCTGCTGTTTTGTTGTTAATACCCACCTCAGAGCAGTGAGTCAAATGTCTTCCATCAAAGAGAAGCAATAGTGATGTACATTTTTCACTTAGTAAAATCCGTTTGATCATGTCATCTAAAAAGGAAACTGTTTTCTCTCTTTCCTGCTTCCTGTGTTTCTTCGGTGTAATGAAATAGCTTCCCTCGGAGGTCAGAGGATTCTGCCATTTCATTTTCCTGGGCTCTGAGACCCTTGTAACCACCTACTTTGAAACTTACTTTGTGTTTAGGGAAGTTTTAATAGATGGTAAGAACTGGTGCCTAAAGGGGGTGAAAGTTATCTATATGTAAAAGCAGTGAAGTTACAGAAAAGTCTGAGCCATTCAGGAGAGTTATGTTAACTGCTGTTTCAAATGCTTCCTCCGTGGCTTCCTCAGCACCTCCAGGGCCCACTTTCCTCTCGGTGACTCCACTCTGCGTCTTTTCCTGTTTATATTGTGCCCTTTAGAGTTTTCCAATCCCCTTCTCCTTTGCAGTCTCAAAAGGCCTCTGCTCGTGGATCCACCGTCTACTTTTGAGTGTGTTCTGGAGATTCTGAGGTGTCAAAATCCCCCTGGAGGCCTCTTTAGGCTGAGTGGTGAAGGAAGGACCAACATTCTCACTTAGGAGCGGGTCTCCCTAGCTGGAGAGCCAAGTGGAGACTTTGGGGTGAGCACCCAGGGAGACAGGGGACAAAGAGCTGGACTGGTACCCCCACAACACACGCGTATTTCCATTGCCCTTCCCTCCAAAAGTACTGTGAAGAGAATAAAGTCTCATGGGGAAAAAAGGAGTAAAAGTATTTTTATTTTGTGTGGTAACAGTAATACTTTCCCCTCTATCCATCTTCTACAGAAAAACATGTGTTAATGACTGTATGACTGAGCAATTTCATTTGATTTTGAATTTGACCCTATTCCTGCATGCATTTAAATTGCCTTGGACCCTAATGCCATATCTGATGAAACAGCCAAACCCTTTGTGCAACGCCTTGCTAGGTTGTAAGATATTTTTGGCTAATGAAAGAATGGTGAGAAACAGGGAGCTCAGCCCAGCATTTCTTGAAGAGAGCAGGCTAACTAATAAGGTGAGACCACCCCTGAACAGACTGCAATATTTCTTGATTTTGAGGATGTTTCTTTGAAATCCAAAATGAATGAATTTGGCCTCTCATAAATACTAAGATAACTTGATGATTGGGATCACAAAGACATGAAGGAATGAATTATGACAAAAGTGGAAAAATGTTCATACTTTCCCCCTATTTCCCTGATTTTATAGGCATGAAACCTGAGTATAGAGTTTTGGGCCTGAAAGCTTAGATTTACCTGAAACCTGAGGGCTTTGTAGATACTGCAGAAGTATTCCATTTGGCCAGCATAGGTTGCTTCCGTTTCCACGGTGTTTTAAACAACAGATGAAGTTATTGACAAGGTTTAACAATCGAATGTTTCCCCTAGAAATCCAGATTTCTGGCTTCTCTTGGAAGACCTGGGAACACATGCTCAAGAACTGAACAACCGCTGACTCTTTAGGGAGCAGCCTTCTCACCAAGCCTACATGGTCACATCCAGTCCCTCACCCTGCCGCCTAAATCCCCTCACACACATATCCTCTCACAAGTCTGACTCCTGGCACCTTGGACCTCCTTTCCTGACCTTCTGGGCTGCCACTGCTGATCCGTTTATCATACAGCCTCTCCAATGTCCCAAGGTGTTCTCTGGAGTAATGGGCTTTGTTCATCTGTGAGCCTTCACTCACTCCAAGGCTCAGTGGGATCCACCTTGGTACATCTGCTGGCTGATACCTACCTAAGCTCTCCACCCCCTCAGTGCTGGCCCTTCATGTTGTCAATTCCAGGCTGTCATCTTGAACTTGCTCCAGACCACCCCTTAGTCAACCTACCAGTCATTTAAATCAAATCACATAATAAAACAATTAAGCAGCTAGGCAATGATGATATATACATTGATGCTACTAATGTGCACACCTACAAGGGTGTTCTCTTTCTAAATTAAATAACAATACAAACATTCCCTTTAGAAAGTTAAAGTTTGCAGATCTGCCCAACAGCAGCATATTTACCCCACAATGCATTTCGGTTTTACAGGAGGTGGGGAAAAAAATGCCAAACTAAATTTCATGCTTTGATTACTCAATGAGAGAGTATATTGATGACACAAGTTGTCCTGAGCGAGGTACTGATTATATTTAAGTGCATAGATTTTCTTGGAAGAAATTGCAATCACTGTAAGTACTTAGCATTGCATTGCTTACATGGAAAGAATGTGACTGTTGAGATGAAACGAAACCTCCTTAGTATAGATTAGTTGGACAATTGTCCATTAAATATGAATGAAAGTTGGAATTCAGCTCATTGAAATTCAGTGCTAGAGCCTATAAAAACAATAGTCCTTATTTGAGGATCTGCTAGAATCTCTGCTGAGCTTTTTTCCTGGAGTGTTATTTGTCGAGGTTATATGAATTTAGAGACTTGTTTCTTCTTGCTGCTAGCATAACTGTGTGTGTGTGTGTATGTGAATGTAAATAAACAGGTAATGTGTATGTCTGTTTATGAGTCTCCCTACTTTAACCAGAGAAGAATCTAACTCCTTTATTTAGTTTTATGTAATGGGGTTCCATGTAAAATTATGCTTAAAAGAAAATGCCGGTGTTGGTAAGCAATACGAGCTGGACTAAGGTAGTCCTGCTTTTCGGTTTTCTATATGAGAATATGAGACTGAGACATTGCAAGAGTTTTTCAAATTCAGGTACTAGTAATGGTCAAGCCAGATTTAGTACACAAGGCTCAAAACTGCTGGCCAAGTCTTTGCACTTTATTTGCCTAGATTTGTTGGTTATTTGCTTTGTGTAGAAACTGTGTCTCACCTGAATTATCTCGATAAACAATCCCACGAACCCCATGGAGCCAATATCATCCATGTTAGAGATGAGGATAGAAGTACTTAGGGTAGAATAGTGATTTGGCATGGTCACATAGACATAAAGTGCAGTCAGAGTTCCAGTCTGGCTTAATCTGATTCCAAAGCCTTTAGCTATTATCTTAAGCACCTTTCTCCACCGTTCTCCTAACCATTTTTATCCAAGAAGATAAAATAGACCATAAGTCAAATTGAGTGGGATTTTCTACATCCATGCACCGAATGACAAAACGTACTTGATCGTGACATTTTAATAACTCTGTACTAGCCTTAACTCCATTGTTGTTTCAAATTTGAAAAAATCAGCTCCCTGAATCCAGAACCCGTGAGGTCAGAGTTGAGAATTATGCAAGTGATTATGCACTTTGATTTCTTCTGACCTGAGAAGGCAGTGGAGAGCATCTTGGTGTGTTTATGACACTACCTGTCCATACAGGTTAATAGCAGGAGCCAGAGCCGGGACAGGTGGGAAATGATGCTTCATGAGTAACCCTGAGAGACCAGCTGGAAGAGAAATCCAACAAAGCAGAGTCTGTAAAAGTTACCGGTAAGAGTTTGGATGGCATTGTGCTCACCAGCCTATCTTGAAGCAGTCTCAGAGGAACTTTACCCTAGTTGGGTTACCCTGAAGACACTGCAGCAGATACTATTATTATAGTAAATTCCCAGTGGATAGGATGGATGCTGCTGAAGGGCACCATGGCAATGCCATCTCCCTGTTTTGACAGACATGTAATTCAGTCTTTCATAGTTGCTAAAGAAAGGATGATCACTTCTGCCACTGCTCAAAATGGCTAGAGTCCACTCCTAAAACATCTGAACCAAGTCACTCTCACTGATGTGCTCTTGCCCTGCCCCTTGAAGTGCTTATTCAATCTGGCTTTGTCTGCACATAGCAAAATAAAATGACAAAGAGAGGTGTTTCCAAACTAGTGTAGGTCTGAAACAAGTGACCAGTTATTTCAAATAACAATGTTCTTTAGCTAAATGAGGTGCTCCCTGTCCTTGGGTGGACTTGAACTTGAGATTGGTGTACCTGCAGAATGTCAGGTACAGAGATCACCACTGAGTTAGTGATAGTCATACATGCCATTGGGCTTCCCAGGTAGCTCAGTTGGTAAAGATTCCATCTGCAATGCGGGAGACCCAGATTCTATCCCTGGATCGGGAAGATCCCCTGGAGGAGGGCATGGCAACCCATGCCAGTGTTCTTGCCTGGAGAATTCCTATGGACAGAGGAGCCTGGTGAGCTACAGTCCTTGGTGTTGCAAAGAGTCGGACACAACTGAGCAACTAAGCACAGCACATGTGTGCCATCTGGAGTAAAGGAATCACTCCCCCAGCTCTGGAGATAGACACGGGGCTTCTGGGAGTGATGTTAAATCTTTCAGGAAACCGCTGTCTCATCAGTGGACCAAAGTAAGCGTTTACTAACTAGCACCTCTGCCATCTCACATGTGATGTGAGAGTAGTTTCTGTGTTCCAGCTGAAGGAAAGGTCACAACCCTTATCGATGCTGTCACTTGGATGATAATGGCAAGGACACGTGAGAATCTCTAGCTCATGAAGACAGTGATTTTTAGGTATTTTTTGTTTGTTTATGGCTGTTCTGAGTCGTTTATGAGTGGCCTTCTCAGGTTGCAGCGAGCATGGGCTACTCTTGGTTGTGGCGCTCAGACCACTCATTGCAGAGGCGTCTCATGTTACAGAGCGCAGGCTCTAGGGCACACAGGCTCAGTAGCTGTGCTGCATGGGCTTAGATGCTCCTGTGCCTGTGGAATCTCCTGGAACCAGGAACTGAACTCGTGTCCCCTGCATTGACAAGTGGATTCTATCCACTGTGCCACCAGGGAAGTCCCGTTAGATATAGCTAAGAGATTAAGACATGTGAGTTTTGCTCCTCTACATTCAAGAATAATGGAAGAATTAAAGTGATTTTAGAAGTTCTTTTTTTGTTTAAAAAGCATTTTTCCCCAAAATACTGAAGTATTTTAAAATTCATTGAAATTTCCACTGTTTCCAGTGACTGCACATTGTTATAGCAACACAGATTACGCATAGAGTGCCTTCTACAAGGAGATGAAGTTTTCCTTCCCTCCTTAGTGGTTCCCAAACTCAAACTATTTCACCAGTAAACCCCATAGTATACTGTAGACGTTGGCAGGCACATAACTGCAGCTAAATCCAAGTGGACTCCAGGGCAGTTCTTTCTGCAGAGTTTTTGAGGAGGTAGAAGAGGATTTGATGAGATTATTTGAATCGCTAGTTGCATTTTACTCTGCCATGTAGCCTGGAGCTTAGTATAAGAACTTAACCCTAAATATTTAATTACTTTACTCAAGGTCAAGCTATTATAAAATATAGAATGATAGACATGGAGGAACTGTTAGCTTAGGCGGCGTGCCAGCTCAACGCGAGAAGGGACTGCATCTGTCTCTAGTGGATTTGTTCTCCACAGGTGCTTTAGGAGACCGATTTTAAGCTGCGTCCATCCCTCTGCTCGTTCTTCCGCTGCTGACCACCAGATCTTAGTCTCTTCCTGTAGATCCACACCTTCTATTCTCTTCTTGAAACTTGGTGTTTCCCAAGGCTTCTCCTGAGAAGTTTTGGGAGCATTTAGTAGAAAAAGAAATACATGTTTAATCATGGTAACTCCTGACGATACCACTTAGGTCTACGTGTACAAAACTGAGGAGGGAAATAGTCAGATGTCCAAACACAAGAAATCCAGTTTCCTTAAATATCCACTTGTGTTGGCATGCTATTAATTCTGGAAATCTCTTACAAATCTATATTCCGGGTTAAATGAAGTAAAAGTCTCAGATCCCTGTTCTATACATTCATTTATCAGATGGATGAAATGTTATTGATTGTTCTCAACAAATGCTTCCAGTACAATTTGAGAGAAGTGATTCCTAGAAAAGAGTTGAAGGAAAAGCCATGAGTGGCTCACATGTCTTATAAAATGATCTTATTTTCTGGATTCGTATAGTAGCTCTGCGTACTGAAAATTCTATGCAGTCTGATCAAATGAGGATCACAGAGTAAAAGAAAAACACATAAGACCAAAAAGGAGAGGGGAGGAGTGGAAGAATATCAAGTAGGCATAAGACAGGGACAAGCAGTGATGATTCAAGTTAATCTGATCTTTAACCATCATATTCCACAGGAGTCCTCAGAGCTACCTAGAGAAAATTCAGAGACCATTTGGATTTAACATCATCCTTATTGTTGAAAATCCCCCTGGAGCTGTTTGCATACACCTTGATATCGATGCTCTAAAAAGCTATTATATCCTTGTTATGTTTTAGATTGTAGAAAACTAAACTGGGGGTGCTCTTGAATTCTGTCCCAGTTAAGCACACATTTGTGTTTGGAGCCTCGGTCAGCGGGGCTCCAGTGGTTCAATTATGAATTTTGATATTTGGCTAAAGCGGTGGCATACACTGTTCACCGATATATTTTGTTTTGCTGAATTTCATGCTGTGCTAGGAAACTCCATTTGTAAAGGGTTCCCATTTATCCAAATACCAAGTTGCGTCAGGAAACTCATTGGCAGCCAGTGTCACTCAGAGGTATGCTAAATTGGTTGATCAAAAACAAAAAAGCACAATGACACCATGACAACCTTCACCCAACTCAAAGAGTTTGGCTTTTCTTTTCGTCTATACTTGGTGGATGTAAGGATTTAGAAAGTTCAGGAAAATATCTTGAAAGACGTCATATCTCCTGTTACTGCCTCCTATAAGAACTTCTCTGCCAGATAAAGAAATAGATCTGTATGAAAAAATACAACCAAGATTTTGCTCCTGGAGCTAGCTTAGAAACCATTGCATCTGTTCTGTATTGCATATGAAGAGATCCCTGCTCACTCTGTGTTGGAGCCTTATTGACCAACAAACACCTGGTATTGCTGTTCTCTGTTATTCCTTTCTTATATGAAAAAAGGGAAAGAATAAGTTAATAATACATTTTAGCACAGAGGAACACGGAGCTTTAGCATAGAGGAGTCACTAAGTTACA
The DNA here is from genome assembly GCA_006408675.1 of Madoqua kirkii. Taxonomy (NCBI): domain Eukaryota; kingdom Metazoa; phylum Chordata; class Mammalia; order Artiodactyla; family Bovidae; genus Madoqua; species Madoqua kirkii. The sequence goes on from SJYC01018123.1 coordinate 59,563, forward strand.
GAATTACCTCTTGTAAAATTATTTGTTTTAAAAATTATCTCTCTTCTTGGGAAATCGGCCTCTGACTATAAATCTTTAAGTGAATTAATACTTAAATCCCATTAAGTACCACTGTAGTTAGCTAACATTCTATGTCCTTACCCCTTTCTTCCTTTTAACTTCGAATCTGGTGTGGAAGACACACTTTAGGCAAGTACACAGAAAAATAAATAATCTACTTAGGATTCAGGTAAGTGAGGTGAGGTGAAGTCGCTCAGTCGTGTCCGACTCTGCGACCCCGTGGACTGTAACCTACTACGCTTCTCTGTCCATGGGATTCTCCAGGCAAGAATACTAGAGTGGATTGCCATTTCCTTCTCCAGGGGATCTTCCCGACCCAGGGATTGAACCCGGGTCTCCTGAATTGGAGGCAGACGCTTTAACCTCTGAGCCAGTACTCCAGCAGAATAGTGCTGCCACAAGAGAAAGATTGGAGGTGGTTTAGCTGAGGCTTGAAAGATGAAAAAGAAAGACTACTGGGAGAACAAAAAAAGAGAATCAGCCACACATATGTGGTGCACAGAGTTCATATGGTTGGAAAGGCTTAGTGGGGACTTAGAAGGAGCCCCCTGTGCCGGGAGAGGAAGAGAGGGAGTATGGATGGCACGTGACAGGTAGGTGAGGCTGCGCCAGGTAGGACCTTGAGAATACCACGGCTGCAGTGGCTTGAAGCAGAGGATTTAAAATACCTAAGTGACGTTTTTGAAGGTCATTCTCAATACTCTTTCATGAATGAATTTCCAAAGGGCCAAGGAAAAGGGGGAAAGTAGAAGCCAATTGGAAGGCTACTGTGGTTGGTACAAAGAGAATAGTGATGTTTTAGACTAGGGGGGTGTCTACTGACATAGACATAAATGGACAGATTCAGCATGCCCTTTGGGGAGTCAAGGATGTATACCAATGACTGAATATGAAGAGTACAGGGCTCTGGGACACCTTAGGAGTGCCTCCTGAGTTTGTGGTCTGAATTCCTGAGTGTGCGGTCTGAGTGGCTGGGTGTTTGGTGAGACTGTTTACTGAATTAGGTAGAATCTTGCTTCCATCTTGCATACATCCCTTCCTTTCTCCCTCATCCCTTCTAACCCCTTTCTCCACCAAATATCATCTGTCTTTTCAGAATAATTATGTTCAACAAACATATTGAGCAATAGCAAAAATAATGAGTTAAAGGGTGTAAGTTGTTCTAAGCGTGCCAGTTGGCCCACTCATTTAATCTTCACAACAAAGCTCTGTGCAAGAGATCTTGCTTTCCAGACAAAGACCGTGGAGGCCAAGAGGGCTTAAGAACATGCTTAAGGTCCCATGACTAAAAAGCAACTGCCGGGAACAGCAAATCCTTGTCTTCACAGAGTTATTGTCTACTGCAGATGACTAATGTATAAACAAATGGAGACAGTGTTGTGGCAAAGTTGTTATAATGTATTGATGGTTTTCTATGTAATTCAAGAAGGGGCACGTGATATGATCCTGGGCAAATACAGTCAAGACAGGCTTCCTGGAAGAGATGAGATATGAGCTTCATTCTGAAGACAAAAGTTTTGGTTTTTGTCTTCATTTTGAAAGATATACAAAAATTTTGTAGATGAAGTTATTGAGAATAGAGAAGGTCCTTCAGGGGTAAAGGTATAGAGGCAAGAGACATCATGGGTGAAGTTGGAGGAGGGGCAAGTAATGGGGTAGCGTTGGAGCACAGCTGAGGAATACACCAGAGGGGCAAATGAGAGAGAAATCTGAAATTCGTAGCTGGGTCATGGCTTAATTTGCATTTTTCGTAACTCTCTCTACTGACAGCAGAGAGGATCAGTTGGAAATTGGATCAAGCAGAAGTCTAGGACTCTAACCTGAAAGCTCTTTATCCTCTTTCTTTTTTTTTCCTGTTGGAACAAGAATGAGGGCTTGACATAAAGCAATGATATTATGAAAGAAAACCAGAGGGATTTGAAAATTAAATGAGAAAGCACAGATGAAGTACTTAACAGAAAGTTTGGCATATACCAATTACATAAGGAACAGTACTGTTTCCAATATGCATTACTACTTAACAAGCCATTGTAAAGCTTAGTGGCTGCTTAGTACAATCAACCCACATGTTAGGTGGGCTCTGGTGAGTGGTTCTGTTCTGTAATTGCAGCTGGGTTCACTTGTAACTGCATTCAGCCTGAACTGGGATGGGATTTGAACTATAGAAAGAATCCTCCTTCTATCAAAGCCTCTCTTAGGCCTCTATTCATCCACTGGTCTATCCTGGACAACATGGAGACTGGTGGTGGAAGCTTCTTTTTATTTGGGGGAGGGGGATATTTATTTACTTATTTTTTAACTGAAGACAAATTGTTTTATAGAATTTTGTTTTGTGCTGTCAAACATGCCAGTCTTCTTAATTCCCAGTCTGAGAAGTCCCTGAGCCACACTTCTACCACCTCTAGTTAATCAAAGCCAGTCACGAGGCCACCAATTCATGGAAAAGGGAATCCTCCTAATGGGAGGAGCCCTGTCGTGATACAAAGATAGAAGGAATTGTTGACGATCATTTTGGGGGATGGTATACCACAGTTACTAAGATTACCTAATGCCAATGTAATTTTTCAAACGGCATCTTTGGCTGCTGACTTTTACTCACTTCTCTCTCTAACTCTGAAAGCTCCCCTTCTATCCATGTGATGTCATAGTTGGAGCCACGGTGGCCACTGTGTTCAATTTCCCATCTCCCCATGCTGGCCCTTCTCCTGCAGACTGTGCCCCTCCAGACTGACAGGCTTTAGCCCAGTGGGATTAACCTCCTACCACTGTTGTTAGTAGAAGCCAAGGAGCAGAAAACCTACTGGAACTCCGCTCATGTTTGTTGTTTGTTTGTTTTTTCACTTCATCCTGATTTTGATCCATAATGAGGAAAGAAATGCAAACTGATCTTAATTCCCGACCCCTTCACAATTCGAGGATATTGTCTTGTACTTCTTTTTGAACATTTCCTGACATAATCCCTGAAAGAACGTCGCTTGTTAGTTGATCTTCCATGCAATAGTCTCAAATGTTAAATCTTCAGCAGAGAGCTAAGTATATGAACAGTTCTAGTCGATTCTGTGTGTGACTCTGCAGAGTGAAAAAACACTGAAGCTTTTGTAATAGGCAACATCTCCCACCCTCGACAAATGCATTTGAGAACCAAGGTCCTCTTTGACGTGATAGTGACATATGGCCTTACATGTCTCTGGTAGCTTGTGACAGAATCAAGAAAGTTGAGCTGTATGGAAGGAATTTATATGTTTTAATTTTATATAATATGAATGATATTAGAATAAACATTTTGTTTGAGACAAGATGCCTCAAGGGACCAAGTCACACAGAGAAGAAATTTATGAATCTGTTTATTAATGCAAGTTTCATTCTTATAATAATATCCTATAAAGTAATTCTTGATTATATTACTTATTACTTGATAACATTACTCATTTTTATCAAAGGGCTATACAACAGTTTCATTATATCTATGATTTCTAAACTGACTGCCATTATAAATGAAATTTTACTACTTCATAATCACCTTCCCCTGGCGAATTGCTATTCTTCACTTTTTTCTTTAAACAACAAAGATGATTAATTCATTGGTAGTGGGGAAGAGAACTAGATAAATGGATAGATATGTGGTTAAACAAAAACAGTAAAATTTTAGTGCTAGAATCTAGACAATACACAGGTGTTTATTGTAAAATGTTTTCATCGGTCTAGGAGCTCTTGGTGCTCTGGGCAACCAGTACCATCCTAAAAGAGAAATATAAAGATTCTTTCAGTTCAGCTTAGTTCAGTCACTCAGTCGTGTCCGACTCTTTGTGACCCCATGACTTGCAGCACGCCAGGCCTCCCTGTCCATCACCAACTCCCAGAGTTCACACAAACTCACATCCATCGAGTCAGTGGTGCCATCCAGCCATCTCATCCACTGTCCTCCCCTTCTCCTGCCCCCAATCCCTCCCAGCATCAGAGTCTTTTCCAAAAAGTCAACTCTTAATATGAGGTGGCCAGAGTACTAGAGTTTCAGCTTCAGCATCAATCCTTCCAAAGAACTCCCAGGGCTGATCTCCTTTAGAATGGACTGGTTGGATCTCCTTGCAGTCCAACAGACTCTCAAGAGTCTTCTCCAACACCACAGTTCAAAAGCATCAGTTCTTTGGTGGTTAGCTGTCTTCACAGTCCAACTCTCACATCCATACATGACTACTGGAAAAACCATACCCTTAACCAGACTGACCTTTGTTGGCAAAGTAATGTCTCTGCTTTTGAATATACTATCTAGGTTGGTCATAACTTTCCCTCCAAGGAGTAAGTGTCTTAATTTCATGGCTGCAATCGCCATCTGCAGTGATTTTGGAGCCCCCCACATATAAAGTCTGACACCGTTTCCACTGTTTCCCCATCTATTTCCCATGAAGTGGCGAGACCAGATGCCATGATCTTCATTTTCTGAATGTTGAGCTTTAAGCTACTTTCACTTTCACAAAGAGGCTTTTTAGTTCCTCTTCACTTTCTGCCATAAGGATGGTGTCATCTGCATATCTGAGGTTATTGATATTTCTCCTGGCAATCTTGATTCCAGATTGTGCTTCTTCCAGCCCAAGGTTTCTCATGATGTACTCTGCATAGAAGTTAAATAAACAAGGTGACAACCATTACCTGAAGTTATAAGAATCTGAGTCACTAATATGACCTGACATTGGTAGAGGAGAAAAACCGTATTGAAACAAATTGCACAAAGAAAATGAGTCTGGGGAAAGCTATGCAGATGAGTCATCTCTATGCTCTGTAACCAGATCCATCAGAAGAGAGCGCTCTGAAGTGAGAGGCTGTGAAGGAGAGGAAGGAGGCAGTGGGTGTCAGACAAAGCACAGAGGGCCCTCCGCCAGAGTGTTGGCTGGGAGCCTCACTGACACAAGCCTTCAAGTGTCCTAACACACCCAGGGAGCATCTGCAGCTGTGCCCTCATACCCATCCTGCCATGCGATCCCTTCCTTCCCAGTACCATGCTGCACAAAACAGCCAACCTACCTCAAAAATAAATAGGAAAGGACTAGTAAAAGACAAGAGAGGAAAACAAAGAAACTTCATAGCAGCAATATTTTCAGTAGCTAGGACATGGAAGCAACCTAGATGTCCATCAGTAGATGACTGGATAAAGAAGTTGTGGTATATATATACAATAAAATACTACTCAGCCGTAAATAGAAATGAATGAGTTCGTTGAAGTGAGGTGGATGAACCTAGAGCCTGCTATACACAGAAGTAAGTCAGAAAGAAAACAACAAATCATTAATGTGTGATATACAATCATACATTAATCCATATATATGAAATCTAGACAATTGGTACTAATGAGCCTATCTGCAAGGCAAGAATAGAGGTGCAGATGGAGAGAACGGGCTGTGGACAGAGCAGGGCAGTGGGGACAAATGAGAGAGTGGTACTGACACAGACACGCTATATGTGTAAGACAGGCAGCTAGAGGGAAGTGGCTGTGCACCATGGGGAACCCAGCTCAGTGCTCTGTGATGACCTGGAGATGGGATGGGGGTGGGAGGCAAGCTCAAGAGGGAGGAGGTATATGTATCCTTACAGCTGGTTCACGTTATTATACAGCACAAACCAAGGCAGCATTGTAAAGCAATTATCTTCCAACTTAAAAGAAATTTAAAAATTGAGGGACATGCATAAAAGCAGATAGAAATAATACACCATAAGAGTAATTGCACAAAGAAACAGGAATATTCTGTAAAATAGTTTTTCATGTTCTCAGAGTGCCAGTTACATATTTTCCCAAAAATATATTGCTGAGATACAAGGGTTCAAATAAAAACTGTTAATATTTTGAAGCATAAAAACAATAGAGATGAGCCACATTAACAATAACAAAAGGAGAAGCTAGACTAAATCTTGATAAAGCACTGGGAAATAAGTTTTCTGTGTTTAACAATGTAGAAAAAGGAGCAAGTCAAATAATTCTAGATTAGATAAGAGATATAGAAGAAAAATAAAAAGATATCTATACATATATAACTGACTCTGAAAACAAATGGAGGAGACATGTATTAAAAGATAGAATGAGAATATATCAGTTGTTTATTTTTGCTTTTATTTCCAGTATACTGGGAGGTGGATCATAGAGGATCCTGCTGTGATGTATGTCCGAGAGTGTTTTGCCTATGTTCTCCTCAAGGAGTTTTATAGTTTCTGGTCTTACG
>SJYC01018125.1:0-13618 GCA_006408675.1 Madoqua kirkii
GCAAATCCAATATAATCAACTGAAAAATTTATAAAACAATCACTTAACATAAAATGTCACTAGTCATAAGATAATCAATTTTGACTTTTCATCTTGTCTTTTTGGCTAGTTTAACTATACCTAGAAAGTAGATATATATGCAAAAGTTTAATGAAGTACTATTTTATGATTAATTTTACTTCCTCTTTGTGTTACCGCTCCATTATCATTTCTTATGTTTATTTGTCTTCTCTCTTTGTCATTTTCATTACACTTTTTATTGTTCTGTCCTGCTTTTTAACTTTAAAAGAGAGCTGAATTCATAACCCTTAGCCTGACCATTTTTAAGGAATAGCAGGCACAAATGAAACTCTGGAAACTGAGTAGCCCTTATACTTTTATAAAAGCAATTTACAAGGAAAACTCCATTTGTAAGGGTATCTCCCTTCTGTACCAGAAAGAGAAGGATGATTGAATCTCTGGAACTTTTATAGGAGGCAGAGACCTAAAGACCTATGTCAGCATTAACAACCTTACCCTTGTTCACAGGGCTTTTTCCTTGTAACATCTTCTTGTGTCTTTGGCGGGATATTTGTTATTTAAGATGGTGGCTTGGAAATGACTTGGGCCATTTCAGGGAATTAGTTGCTTTTCCTGCGTCTCTCCCATGTGTTTAGGAGGAATACATATTGTTCAACTTGTATTTTTTTTTCCCCCTATTAATCCATCTTTTTACTATAAGGGTATCTCAGCAAAGAATCTAGAAGGGAAAAGGAAAAAATATTTTAGACTTATAATCACTGGAACCTCCATTGGCCAAGGCATTTCTATAACTTCATATTTAAACATTTATTTAGAATTAGCACTATTTTTTGGAATATCCCAAATGGTAACAGATCTCCCTGTTTATTTTCATAGGATACTGTAAGAAAGTGATTATATTTGTCTAAACAAAGCTTAGTTGATACACTGGTTGACCAAGTAAGAGCATGTCAGTCAGTGTTAAAAATTCCCCATGAACCACTAGGAAGTAAATGGAACTTTGTCTTCTGTGTGCAATTTCAAAAATACCTTCTTAACTGAACCTGTTCATGTCTCTTTTCGGTAGAGAACCTTCATTCCAGTGTGCTTTTTTTGAATGTGTTTTTAAGAATTCATTTCATGTATCATGTGTATTACACATATATGGTGTCTATTTAAAGAAAAACACAACAGGAAAGTTGTGAATTAAAGTTTTGTTCAGTGTCTTACTGCGGACAGTAACTCAGGAGATACCTTTTAGGAGCTGCTCCAAGAGGTAGGGGCGGAGCCAGTGTATATAAGAAATTTTTGGCAGGGAAATACTTGTACTCAGGCATAGGTCAGTCCAGTCACTCAGTCATGAGAACCTTCATTCCAGTGTGCTTTTTTTCAATGTGTTTTTAAGAATTCATTTCATGTATCATGTGTATTACACATATATGGTGTCTATTTAAAGAAAAACACAACAGGAAAGTTGTGAATTAAAGTTTTGTTCAGTGTCTTACTGCGGACAGTAACTCAGGAGATACCTTTTAGGAGCTGCTCCAAGAGGTAGGGGCGGAGCCAGTGTATATAAGAAATTTTTGGCAGGGAAATACTTGTACTCAGGCATAGGTCAGTCCAGTCACTCAGTCATGTCTGAATCTTTGTGACCCCATGGACTGCAGCACGCCAGGCTTCCCTGTCCATCACCAACTTCTGGAACTTGCTCAAATTCAGGTCCATCAAGTTGGTGACGCTATCCAACCATCTTATCCTCTGTCGTCCCCTTCTCCTCCTGCCTTCAGTCTTTCCCAACATCATGGTCTTTTCCAGTGAGTCAGTTCTTTGCATCAGTTGGCCAAAGTATTGGAGTTTCAGCTTCAGCATCAGTCTTTCCAATGAATATTCAGGCATGATATCCTTTAGGATGGACTGGTTGGATCTCCTTGCAGTTCAAGGGACTCTGAAGTGTCTTCTCCAACACCACAGTTAGAAAGCATCCATTCTTCAGTGCTGAGCTTTCTTTATAATCCAACTCTCACATCCATACATGTAGTCAGGCCTGCATCTAGATAAAAGACTATTGCTAATCTCAAAGAACAGATGTCCAATTTAATGATTTTAGTACTTTTCTATATATGGAAAGAAGGAAGTATCTGGGACCCTTGAAATTCATCCTGAGATATGCATCTAACTACCTAGCACGGAATGTCCACTCCGAGCGTACTTTCCAATGGCAATTCCAGTGCGTTGTGACTTAACCTTTGTATCTGGTTGATGACAGCCGCTCTTTTGCTCTTTAAGTTATCATTGTTGTTCACAATGTGTATTATTAAAAAAGAAAAAAAAAAAGAAAGGAGTTGCTTTGTATACAACCAATGAACAACTAGAAACTACAATGAGAGAAATAAAACATTTATTATAGCAGCCAAAAAGTAAAATAGCTAATATTAAAGTTTTTCATAACTGTGAAGGAGCAGTAGGAAGAAAACTTGAAGCTCTAATGTTATGTAAAAGAAGACTTTGATAAAATTAGAAATGATTGTATTCTTTTTATAAGAAATAGAATATTGTGCATCAACAAAGCTCCATTTCTTAAAATATAAATTCAGTTTTAGCATTCCATCTGAATTCATTTCTGTATTTCACAAAATGACAGAAAGTTCACCATGAAAAATAAAAGAAAAATGCCATGACATTTTTCAAAAAGATGAATGACTGAGACGGAAGTAACAATCTAGTATAAAAACTGATAATGAAGATGTGGTAATTGAAACAACTTGAAAATAGAAAACCAATAGGTTATAGGAGAATGCTCTTAAATTCTCTAGATCAGAGGTGAAAGTGATATTAAAACCATTGGGAAAAGAGTTTGTTCATTCCCTGATGTTGGGACAAGAAACTAACTGTATGAAAAAATTTATATTTCAGTCTCATTTCTTTTACTTCAGTAAATTATGAAAAGTGTAAAACTGTAACAATTTGAAGAAAATCCCAAGTGAATTTATTAAGGATTTTGAAATTGGTTGAGGTTTTTCCAGTAAAGATACAGTACACAGAGCATGAACAGGAAAAACATTAACAAATCTATAAAGTCATGACCAACTTCAAAATGTCTGAACTAGCGAAAAGTACAGTAAAAACAAGTGACAGGCCAAGAATAGTTTTCCTAATTTATAAATATTCATACAAATCAGTAAGAACAAAATATACAAATAACCCAAGAGAATATGGGCAAGTCACTGAAAAAGAAATATACCTTTATAAAAATATAAAATGACCATCTTCATCTCATAAAGAAACACAAGTCAAACAATAATGAGATGCCATATTTTGATTAAACATATATTTGATTGATTATCAGATTGACACCAGTTGAAATAAGTTTGACACCAGTTGAAATAAGCTTGACACCAGTTGAAATAAGTTTGACACCAGTTGAAATAAGTTTGATAAGATCCAGTGTCAGTGACCATCCAGAAAAATAGACACTATAGGTAAATTGTTGCTTGAAATGTAAACTGATGCAAGCTTTTTTTCCAACGTTAAGGTCATCTGCACTAAAATGTAACATATAAATTTCCTTAAGATCTTGTTGTTCAGTAACTAAGTCTTATTTAACTCTTTGCAACCAATGGACTGCAGCACTCCAAACTTCCCTGTCTTTCACTATCTCCCAGAGTTTACTCAAACGCATGTCCAATGAGTAGATGATACCATCCAACCATCGCATCCTCTGTTGCCTCCTCATTCTCTTGCCCTCAATCTTTCTTCTTTTCCAATGAGTGCTCTTTGCATCAGATGGCCAAAGTATTGGAGCTTCAGCTTCAATCCTTCCATTGAATATTCAGAGTTGATATTTTCTTTTTTTTTTAAGAAATGATCTCCTTGCTGTCCAAGAGACTCTCAAGAGTCTTCTCAAGTACCGCAGTCTGAAAGCATCAATTCTTTGGCTCTCAGGCTTCTTTATGGTCCAGCTCTGACATCGGTACATGACTACTGGAAAAACCATAGCTTTGACTATATGGACCTTTGTCAGCAAAGTGATGTCTCTGTTTTTTAATACACTGTCTAGGATTGTCATAGCTTTTCTTCTAAGGAGCAAGCATATTTTAATTTCAAGGCTGCTGTCACCACTTACCATGATTTTGGAGCCCAGAAAGTAAAATCTGTCACTGTTTCCATTGTTTCCCCATCTATTTGCCATGAAGTGATGGGACTGGATGCCATGATCTTAGTTTTTTGAATGTTGAATTTTAAGCTAGCTTTTTCACTCTTCTCTTTCACACTCATAAAGAGGCTCTTTAGTTCCTCCTCACTTTCTGCCATTAGATGCTTTAGATTAATGCATTAAATGCCATTAGATGCTTTCTTGCATCTGCATATCTGACGTTGTTGGTATTTCTCCCAGCAGTCTTAATTCCAGCTTGCGATTCATCCAGCCTGGCAGTTTGCATAATGTATTTTGCATAGAAGTTAAATAAGCAGGTGACAGATATATAGCCTTGACGTATTCCTTTCCCAATTTGGAACCAGTGCATTGTTCCTTGTCAAGTTGTAACTGTTGCTTCTTGACCTGCAGGAGACAGCTAAGGTCCTCTGGTATTCCCATCTCTTGAAGAATTTATCACAGCTTGTTGTGATCCACACAGTCAAAAGCTTTAGTGTAGTCAATGAGCAGAAGTAGCTCTTTTTTTGAGAATCCCCTTGCTTTTTCTATGATCCAACAGATATTGGCAATTTGATCTCTGGTTCCTTTGCCTTTTCTAAATCCAGCTTCTACATTTGGAAGGTCTTGCTTACTGTATTGCTGAAACATAGCCTGAAGGATAATGAGCATTACCGTGCTAGTGTGTGAAATGAGCACAATTATGCAGTAGTTTGAACATTCTTTGCCATTGCCTTTCTTTGGGATTGCAATGAAAACTGACCTTTTCCAGTTCTGTGGGCTATACTGAGTTTTCCAAATTTGCTGGCATATTGAGCACAGCAGCTAAATAGCATCTTCCTTTAGGATTTGAAATAGGTCAACTGGAATTCCATCATCTCCACTAACTTTGTTCCTAGTAATGCTTCCTAAGGCCCACTTGATTTCACACTGCAGGATGTCTGCCTGGTGAGTGACCATACCTTCCGGGTAATTAAGACCTTTTTTTTTTTTTTAAATTTAATACTTTATTCCGTTTCACAATCCTGCATTGGTTTTGCCATACACTGACATGAATCAGCCACAGATGTACACGATCTCCCAAAGCCAAAGCCCCCCCCACCACCTCCCACACCAACCATCTCCCCGGATCATCCTGTACACCAGCCCCAAGCGTCCTGTATCCTGCTTTGAACATAGACTAGTGCTTCATTTCTTATATAATTGTATACATGTTTCAGTGCCAATCTCCCCAATCATCCCACCCTCTCCCTCTCCCTCAGAAGCCAAAAGTCCATTCTATACCTCTGTGTCTCTTATGTTGTCTCACTTACAGGGCCATCGTACTCTCTTTCTAAATTCCATATATATGTGTCAGTATACTGTAATGGTTTTTTTCTTTCTGGCTTACTTCACTCTGTATAATTGGCTCCAGTTTCATCCATCTCATTAGAACTGAGTCAAATTTATTCTTTTTAAGGGCTGAGTAATACTCCATCGTGTATATGTACCACAGCTTCCTTATCCATTCATCTGCTGATGGACATCTAGGTTGTTTCCATGTCCTGGCGATTATAAACAATGCTGCAATGAACACTGGGGTACATGTGTCTCTTTTTTATATAGCTTTTCTGTGTATTCTTTAGTCTCTGCCTAATTTCTTCTGCTTCTGTTAGATCCTTGCTGTTTCTGACCTTTATTGTGCCCGTCTTTGCATGAAATGTTCTTTATTGTGCCCGTCTTTGCATGAAATTTCTTGGGAGATAAATTCTTATCTCCAGTTTTCTTGAAGAGATCTCTAGTCTTTCCCGTTCTACCGTTTTCCTCTGTTTCTTTGCATTCTTCACTTAAGATGGCTTTCTCTCTCCCTGGTATTTCTCTGAAGCTCTGCATTCCACTGGGTGTGCCTCGCCCTCTCTCTGTTGCCTTTGCTTCTCGCTCTTTTCAGCTATTTGTAAGCCTCCTCAGACAACCACTTTGCCTTCTTGCATTTTTTTATTTGGGATGGTTTTTCTTTGGTGTGATCTTGAATCATCTCTACCAGGCATTTGTTCAAGAACATACTCTTACATGTGTGAATGTGTACCAGCATGGTAAAACTAGCAGAACAAACTCAAATAACAAAGATAACCACACCAGGGACCTGGCTGAGCCATTAAGGTGTATGGTATATTCAATGAAAGGCTATGTAATCTCCTGAGGCATGAAGTGCAGAAGTGGAAAGACGTGTAAGAAATGATACATTTTAAAAGAATCAAAGCAGCATCACACAATGTGTGTAATAAGTCCTTTAGTAAAAAAAAAAATGGTATATATGCACTTATATGTGTGCACGTGCGTGATCAAAGTATAACCAAAAAGATGCAAAAAATTTAAGAAATTTAACTCTGATTGCCTTTTAGAACAGTGGCCCTCACATGTCAATCTGTGAGAATCACCTAGAGGGTTTGTTAAGGCCCAATGGCTAGGCCCCACCCCCAGGAATTCTGATTCAGTGGATACAGAGTGGGGCCTAAGAATGTGCATTTCTGACAGTTTCCCAGGGGCAGCTGATGCTTCTGGCCCCCGAATCACACTGGGCACAGTTCTTGTAGAAGAACTAGGCTTCTCAACCTAATAGTACCCTGTTCCTTTGATTTTTAGAAATCATACATTTATTTCTTTTTTCTTTGAAGATCAAAAAATGGCAATCTATGTAGTAGGATTCTGGAGCATTTTAAATGTCTTTATCGTATTGAAAAAGCAATAGTCAGATAATACTGATTTATTATAAATTTTAAGCCTATGAAATAAAATTATATCTACTGCTTATTGCTTACAATTAAATGTTTTGTTTGGTTATTTATTTTCCTTAGCAATAGGCTTGGAGGGATATTAAATCTCTCCCACCTTTTAACCCTCCTACATACTTCCCTGTGTCCCAATTTGAACTCTGACGTTAAATCAGCTAAGATATTATGCCAAGAAGCCAAAATATTTTAAGAACACAGTGATTCACATCCTCTCATAATATCAAATTTAATGCCAAATATCTGCGTATGTGTCTGTGTGAGCATATATGTGTGTGTATACATATATATACACACACATATAAAGATAATAAGAGAACAAAAAAAATTGATATCCTGTAAAGTGGGAGTGACAGACATGGAATTTGATTCATATAATGGGGCTGCATTTAAGATGACGGGCAGGATGACAAATTCCTGAGGAAGATCTGTGGTGCTGGAATTTGCTGTCTTCCTTGTATTTCTGTTAATACGTCTTTATGATTGCATTGCCTCTTCTGGTTCAGACTCATAAACCTTTAGAACAGTAACAACAACAGTCCTACCCTGTTCCCCCTTTTGGTTTAACAGGCCATATTTCTATAACCTTCTCTGTGTTACTTTTGTTCATATGGTTTCCTTTGTTCAGTATCTGTTGTGTAGTCTCCCATAGGAACATTGTATAACGTATGGGAACAAATACAAAATAGCTACAAGCTGGAATCTCTCTTTACCAACCCCCGTGTCTCCTAATGGGGCAGAAAACCAGAGAAACGGGCTTTGCACCAGACCATGTCAGCAGCAAAGCAAGCCGTGGCCGGTTTACCGGGGCAAGGATCCTTATGTTTTGTTTTCCCTCCAAAGGCCATTTCTTTTTCTTTTCCCTAAAGATCAAATCTGGTGGTTCATTAGCTATTCTGGCTGATCCCAGCTTCCGCTGCGCAGGCTCTCCTCTTCCCTGCCCCACACTCCAGGGGTTTGATAGAACAAGGTTAATACTTGGAATCACAGTGAGGAGCAAATTGATTGCAAGTCAAGGATGTAAAGCTTGTCTGTCACTATCTCCTCATGGCGTTATGTTAAGCAGGCAGTTTGCACCAACTGAAGCTTTATTTTTTTTTCAACTGTCATCTATAATAGAGAACATTATTTCCCTCAAACCATATGCCACTAACACCTGATTAGTTACGATCAGATAGACTGATATGCCATTGAAAAGAGCTGAACCCTACAGCTAGCTCATGTGAATGCTAAAGAAATCATGCTCCTCTTCTTTCCTAGCCCTGTTCCAACTAGTCTGCCATTATTTTATTTAATAAGCATTTAGTGAACTCCTGTGTTGGCTAGGAATGAAGAAAAATGCCACACAATCCTCAAAGTTGCTGTTTATCTAGATTTGGATATGAATAGTACCCCAGGGGATTATGCAATTACAGTCCATCCAGTCACACAAGGCAGTAATCTAGGCCCAAGCATAAGTGGGTGTCATCAGGATGAATTATAAGACATCATCTGTCCTCTGTAGAGTTCATATTTGGGGGAGAGTTGGGTAGGAGGAAGGACCCATAACTACTGCATACCACAACTCATAATTCAATTTTATTTATGTGACTCCAGAGATCTAAATAACAGAGTTCACAATCAGCCAGGAGGGTGTCATGAATTGTATTTGGGATGGGGTTTGAGAATCAGAAAAAACTTCATAAAAAGAGTGACATTTACTTTGGGCATTTCAGGGCGAGTCACACTTTGCGGGGAGTGGAGCGGGAGGGTGGGGCGCAGTGTCCTTGGGAACAACAGACTGCCGCATGTGTCTGGGTGAACTCTGAGAATGATTTAAACTGTCTCCTGATTTGAAGAACACAAGCCATGGCTTGCTCCCTCTGTGAAAGACCATTCTTCTCTAAATTGTTTAATCTGTAGTCTCGATTTATTAAGATACGTGTGGCTTGTCCCGAGAGGCTGAGTAATCACTGGCATTGGATAAGTGCATACATTTGCGTGACATTATAAGAATGTCAAGTTGTCTTTCAAAACTGGACCTGGACAAAAAGCCCACCGGTGCCTGGTCTCCCTGGGAGCACTGACTGTGGGAACACCCGGGGGGCATTCACTCTACTGTATGCGTGCCTTTCACTCACCCCTGCCCGCAAAAGGCCGGACAGTCCTTCCCTCTCGCTCATAATGGCACATTTGCATTCCTATTCTCGTGCTCGGTGGTCATGAGATGCTGGGAGATCAACAGAGAGACAGTTCTCAACCTATAGACAAAAGGGGGGGCAAGGGCACTGTCTCAGTGGGGGGTGTCTGTTCAAAGGCTCCATATTGCCCTGCAGGCTCTCCAGAGACTGAAGCCAGAGCGATTTGGGAAAGCAGGCATGGATGGAGGGATACAAGAAGGACAAGAAGGGATGTAAAGAAAAGAGTACACGTATGTTTTGCTTTATCTGAGTCACCTTCCACAGTGGTGCCAACTACATGAAGTCCATGTTGGCATTCAGAGACTGTTTTTTCTTTGATTCCGGCAACTGTAATTCTTCCAGAGATTCAAGGTAGATGGATACACTTGGAGGTTCAGGTCACTCACTACTCACCAAGCTGTTCAAATTTCAGAAATCTTAAACTTCTTCACCACAAATCCCATTTTAGATATCCTTTTCTCTTGATCTACAAGACGATCAAGGTTGTGTCTTTTAAGGTATTTGGATATAACATAATAAATGTTTGTTGAATATGCAATTAAATCAGGAAATCACTTAATATTAGCAGTGATTGTGAGAATGAGCTCTGAAATCCGTTTATTTGGACTTATATGAATGATACACCAACAGAAAAAAGTCACTTTTTTGATTTATGCCTTGGTCTCCTCATTTGAAATGGGGAGAAATTGGGATTATGGTTCAGTAAAAAATACGAGGTCATGTAAGAAGTATGCCTAGTCACAGCTATGGTTTTTCCAGTAGTCATGTATGGATGTGAGAGTTGGACTCTAAAGAAAGCTGAGCACCAAAGAATTAATGCTTTTGAACTATGGTGTTGGAGAAGACTCTTGAGAGACCCTTGGACTGCAAGGAGATTCAAACAGTCAATCCTAAAAGATATCAATCCTGAGTGTTCATTGGAAGGACTGATGCTAAAGCTGAAACTCCAGTACTTTGGCCACCTGATGGGAAGAGCTGACTCATTTGAAAAGACTCTGATGCTGGGAAAGATTGAGGCAGGAAGAGAAGGGGACAACAGAGGATGAGATGGTTGGATGACATCACTGACTTGATGGACGTTAGTTTGGGTAAATTCTGGGAGATGGTGATGGACAGGGAAGCCTGGTGTGCTGCAGTCCATGGGTTCACAAAGAGTTGGACACAACTGAGCAACTGAACTGAACTGAAGAAGAATGCCAGGCATTTGGCAAGTAGTTGATAAGGCTTTGATGGAATTATCACTACTCCCAAATGTCTCTGGTGTCCAATGCAGCCAACTTGAAAGGATTACTGTTAACAAAATGAATTGATATAAATTCAGCCCAAAGCAAGCACACTTGACCTCTTTCATAGCTTACCGGGCCTCTTTAAGGCCAAATTGCAATGTGAGAATTTTTTGAAAATACTAAAAATGACTTAGAAATTGATATGCCCTTTTTTTTTGGCTTGTTGCTATTGTTATTGTTGTATGCCTGTTACATGAGTTAGAAATGTGTTTGGCTACAGCCAATAGTGGTCTGAATAATTAGTGGTATATTTGTGATAAATCAAGGGAGGAGGTTTCTTCCGTTGACTACAATGCTCAACAATGTCCTCAAGGATCCAACTCTTACAATTTTCTCCCAGCAGCCTTAGCTCTTCTACCCTGAGGCTGATTAACCCATGGTCATGGAGCAGCTATGATTTCTGGGCCTCCTACCGGCATTACAAATCAAAGAAAGTGTTTTCACCAAATGATGTTTTTTTTTTTTTTTTTTACTGTTGATTGGAGGACAATTGCTTTACAGTGCCGTGTTGGTTTCTGCCAAACAACAGCATGAATCAGCCATATGATATCAGCCTTATCATACATGTGTCCCCTCCCTCTTGAACCTCTCTCAGCCCCCAACCCCATCCCACCTCTCTAGGTTGTCACAGAGCACCAGCCTGAGCTCCCTCCTGTTAGCTATCTGTTTTACATATGGTAATGTATATATTTCAGTGCTAGCCTCTCATTTCATCCCACCCTCGCCTTCCCCCTTTGAGTCCATTAGTAGTCTGTTCTCAATGTCTGTGTCTCTGTTCCTGCCCAGCAAACAGATTCGTCAGTACCATTTTTCCAGATTCCATATATATGCATTAATACATGACATGTGTTTTTCACTTTCTGGCTTACTTCACTTTATCGCCGACTCTTAAGTTCATCCACCTCAGCACCACTGACTTAAATTTGTCCCTTTCATGGCTGAGCAATATCCCTCTGTATATACCACAACTTCTTTACCCATAGATGATGTCATTTTTATCAGTAAAGCAATTGCTTTCCAAGAAGCGCCCTCAGCAAAATTTTTCCATCTCAGTGGCCGAAACTATCACAAAGCTTTGCAGCACTCTAAAGGTATCTGGAAAGGCAGGTAACAGGATTGTCCTGGGCAGACTAGTCATCCTCCCAGTGAAGACTGGCAACATTGCAGCCTAAAAAAAAAAAAAGAAAAAAAATCAAGAGTTTTGTTAACATACAGCAGTGGTTCTCAAACCATATGATGCATTAAAATCACCTGAAGAGTTTACTATAAAAAAATATCCTGAGCCTCAAGGGTCAAGTATGTGGCTGTATAACAAATCATTCCATTTCTAAAGAAAATCAAGAGTTTTGTTAACATACAGCAGTGGTTCTCAAACCATATGATGCATTAAAATCACCTGAAGAGTTTACTATAAAAAAATATCCTGAGCCTCAAGGGTCAAGTATGTGGCTGTATAACAAATCATTCCATTTCATTACATTCACTATTTAGTGGATTATAAGAACACACAGAGGGTGACTCTTCCCTGGCCCAGTGTCTGGGGCCTTACCTCAAAAGACTCAAATGACTGGCATGGATTTGAATGCTTGGGGACTGGAGTCATCTGGACCTTCTCTTCATATATCTGCTCTCTGGGCTGGGATGCAAGGTGACCTGCTGTCCTCTGACTCTGGACCAGGACACCTGTGTGTGACAGCCTCAGGGTGACAGGCATGCTCGTGGCATGGTGGCTGGGTCCTGAGAGGGAGACTTTCATAAGGACCAGGGGACGCTCATGGCCTTGAATGATGTAGCCTTGAAAGTCAGGAGCATCACTCAGACTCATTCTGTTGGTGAGAAGTGAATCACAAGTCCACTCATATCCAAAGGGAAAATTAGACTTCATCTTGAAGAAATGGCAGGATCACATTATAGAAAACCATGCAGGATGGGAAGTACTCCTGCAGCCCTCTATGTAAAATTCATCCTGCTGGAGACAGACACATAACAGTCTGACAAATCCCCATGGGGGGATTCTTGAGGCTCTAGAAGTCCTCATTAGAAACCACTGTCGTAGCAGCGGAGCACAGAGTGTAGATCCCAAGAGCATCGTATGGCAGCATTTCTGTTCTGCGACTGACCACTAAGTCTTACATGGCCAATGCCACTGGTTCCTCATGTCCCCATGAGCTGTCGGGTCATCCATGTCTCAGTGATTGCTCATGTTTGCGAAAGCTTGTTCAGTTCTGCAGAGATGGAAACAAATGAGCAAAGAAAAGAATCCAGAGCAAATATCATTTAATATTGTTATGAAGCAAAAAAACCTTGAATTTCTTAATGTGTAACAATAATGCTGAAACTGTAAAGTCCAAGGTACTACCCCCCTCCTCAAAGAGCTTATAGTCTTTGGAAAGGTTGGGTCTATACTTTTAGAAAAGATGAACATCAATAAAGAGGTTATTAATTAAGTTCAGTCGCTCAGTCCTGTCCAGCTCTTTGCGACCCCATGAATCACAGCACGCCAGGCCTCCCTGTCCGTCACCAACTCCCAGAGTTCACTCAGACTCACAGCCATAGAGTCCATGATGCCATCCAGCCATCTCATTCTCTGTCGTCCCCTTCTCCTCCTGCCCCTAATCCCTCCCAGCATCAGAGTCTTTCTTAATGAGTCAACGCTTTGGCCAAAGTACTGGAGTTTCAGCTTCAGCGTCATTCCTTCCATAGAAATCCCAGGATTGATCTCCTTCAGAATGGACTGATTGGATCTCCTCGCAGTCCAAGGCACTCTCAAGAGTCTTATCCAACACCACAGTTCAAAAGCATCAATTCTTCGGCACTCAGCCTTCTTCATAGTCCAATTCTCATATCCGTACATGACCACAGGAAAAACCATAGCCATGAATAGATGAACCTTAGTCAGCAAAGTAATGTCTCTGCTTTTGAGTATGCTATCTAGATTGGTCATAACTTTTCTTCCAAGGAGTAAGTGTCTTTTAATTTCATGGCTGCAACCACCATCTGTAGTGATTTTGGAGCCCCCCCAAAATAAAGGCTGACACTGTTTCCACTGTTTCCCCATCCATTTCCCATGAAGTGATGGGACTGGATGTCATGATCTTCATTTTCTGAATGTAGAGCTTTAAGTCAACTTTTTCACTCTCCACTTTCACTTTCATCAAGAGGCTCTTAAGTTCTTCTTTGTTTTCTGCCATAAGGGTGGTATCATCTGCATATCTGAAGCTATTGATATTTCTC
>SJYC01018126.1:0-26018 GCA_006408675.1 Madoqua kirkii
TGTGTGTGTGTGTGTGTGTGTGTGTGTGTGTGTGTGTGTGTGTGTGTGTGTGTGCTAAGTCACTCACTCATGTCAAACTCTTTGCGACCCCATGGACTGAAGCCTACCAGACTTCTCTGTCCATGGGATTTTTTTCCAGGCAAGAATACTGAAATGGGTTGTCATTTCTTCCTCAAGGGTATCTTCCTAACCCAAGGATTGAACCCGTGTCTCTTGTGTCTCCTGCATTAAGCCATTGAACCATTGAGGAAGCCCCCAAAGCAACTATACCCCAATATTCTTTAAAAAGTGAAAAAGAAAAATAAGACATTTTCTATGGGAATACCCATTTAAAAAAATCCCCAAATGTGTTTTAAGGTAATAAAAGCCCTCTCTCTGTTTGTGGTGACAACCTAGAGCAATTTACTTGTCTTCCTTACTTCTGAGAACTTGAAATTTCTGGAAATGTCCAAGAAATGATCAAAGTCCCAGGAAGGAACACCCCAGTCAATGCTGAAGCTTAATTTATCTGGTGTGTTATGGTTGTACCTACTCTACGGATTGCATTCACTCTACAGATGATGAAATTGCCTTACAGGGTTGTTGTCAACTGCAAATGAGTTAACGTTTGTGAAAACTATCTTGCAAAGACATCAATTTTAGGTGCTTAACTCAGGAAAATTCAATAAATTCATCTATTAATCTATCTGCTTTGCTAATGTAAATAAGTGTCTGTTTATGAAAAATTCACGAATTTGACATTTCAGGTTTGAATGAGCCACATTCAAGTTCGTTTCTCATAATCAAAATATGTGATTTCAACTAGATGGCATATGTTATGTTCTAATCTTCATTAATTAATAAAGTATGTGAGAGCATGCTCCATCACTTCAGTTGTGTCCAACTCTTTTGGACTGTAGCCCTCAAGTCTCCTCTGTTCCTGGGATCCTCCAGGCAAGAATACTGGAGTGGGTTGCTATGCCCTCTTCTAGAGGATCTTCCCTACTCAGGAATTAAATCCTTGTCTCCTCCATCTCCAGCATTGCAGCAGATTCTTTACCACTGAGTTTCCTGGGAAGCACCAATTAATAAAATATAGCGTCAACTGTTTCTGTGGCTGTGCCTATCAGTAATATTTATCATAGGCTTAAAGTGCCTAAATAAGTCATACAGGAGGAAAGGACTTGAATGACTTGATATTTTAAATTGCTGTCAGTATAAGTAGACAAGTTGGTATTTTGTCTTAAAGGTAAATGCTACTGGGTTTGGACATAATTATCATGGTTAAGAAAAAAGGTATTTTAAATGGGCAGATAACAAAGATAAACTCTCATTTATCATTTTTGTAATCTGGAGATCACAATGCTGTATCTGTACATTACCCTTAAACCACATCCTGCATGTTTTGAATTTCAGAGAGTTTAGGATTAAGGACAGTTCTTTTTATCTAATGCTTATTCTCAGAGTTTGTTTTTATTTTTTTCCCTAGCATGATACATAAGAGTTTTAGGTTCTTTAAAGATCCTCTGGACTTATGAGCAAGGAAGAAGAGGATCAAGATGATCTTATTTTTATTTAATATTTACTAAGCACACAAGTTATTCCAGAATTTTTGGAAAACACCAAACTAAAATAGCCTCCCCCAAAAATGTGTTTACTTCTTAGATTTTTAGATTCAGATGTTTAATCATTCTTGCTACTTCCCTTTTATGCATGAGGAAAATGAGTTGCAAGAGCTTAGGTTGCTTATCTCTGGTCGTGTAGCTGGTTAAAGACAGAACTGAGACTGGTCCCTGATGTTATCCTTCCTACTCAGGCTAGACTCTTTGCACTGTCTCAAACTGCCACTCATAACAACTAAATCTTTCCAGGAAGGATAAATATGTCATTGTGTGTGTGCTAAGTTGTTTCAGTTGTGTCTGACTCTTTGCAACCCTATGGACTATAGCCCACAGGTCTCCTGTGTCCTGGGATTCTCCAGGCAAGAATAGTGGAGTGGGTTGCCACCCCCTCCTCCAGGGGATATTCCCAACCCAGGGATCAAACCCACATCACTATGCCCCTCCAGGGATATTCCCAACCCAGGGATCAAACCCACATCACTTATGCCTCCTGTATTGACATTCAGCTTCTTTACTACTAGCGCCATCTGGGAAGCCTGTAGATACATATATCTCCTCTTTTTATAATACATTCTCCTCCCATTTAGGTCACCACAGAGCACTGAATAGAGTTCCTTGTACAATACATTAGAATATAGGAAGACTAAAGGCAAAGATGTCTCCTTTATCCATGTGCCTAGCACACAACAACAATAAACACTTTACACATTGAATAATGGAGCTGCTGACTGGTGCTGATTTTCACAAGGCATTGGAATCAGTGCCTCACCTTTGACTGAGGTAGGCATATTAATTCAAGCCTAGCTGTTCAATTAGCCTCACTTTTGTGGTTTCACTGTCAATAAAGGCCACAAACTCTTTTTATCTGAAAAGAAATACCTCTAGAGCACTGGTGTTAAAGATCTTAATGCTCAAAGTGACCATACAAAGGTCCCTGTGCAAAGGACATTTTACATCCCCCACCTAAGTTGATGTCCCAACCCAGTCCTGACTATTGCTCTGCCCAGATGAGCAGACAGTTCACACAGGCTCAAAAATTCCCTTTGCAATATACTCCTTAAACATGATTTTTAGATACCAAGGAAGTAATTAAAATATTATAAGATTATGCTGGATAATATGAGCTATGGACTTTCCAGGTGGCACAGTGGTGAAAAATCCTCCTGCCAGTGCAGGAGACACAAGAGATGCTGGTTCAATCCCTGAGTCAGGAAGATCCCCTGGAGTAGGAAATGGCAACCCACTCCAGTATTCTTGCCTCAAAAATCCCATGAAGAAAGAAGCCTGGCAGGCTACAGTCCCTGGGGTCCCAACGAGTTGAATACAACAGAGTGCCTGAGCACACAATGTAAGTTACATCTAAGGTAGTGTTACAATTATAAAGTGAAAGTGAAGTCACTCAGTCGTGTCTGACTCTGCAACCCTATAGACTGTAGCCTGTCAGGTTTCTCTGTCCTTGGGATTCTCTAGGCAAAAATACTGGAGTGGTGCTGTTTCCTCCTCCAGGGGATCTTCCCAACTCAGGGATCGAACCCAGGTCTCCCACTTTGCAGGCAGAGTCTTTACCCTCTGAACCACCTATATTTCAAACTAAATCCAAAAAATTATATTTGATCCTCAGACAACTAAAACTTGTATGACAACTAAAACTTTAGCTAAATGGATGCTAAGACAATAATCTAAGCAAACAGGTACCTTTTTACAAATGAGGCTTTTGTCCCAAATCTGATGATGAGCGAAACTAAATGAGAAGGATGCCTTTTTGTCTCTACTACATTTTGTCCTGCTGCTGCTGCTAAGTCACTTCAGTCATGACTGACTCTGTGTGACCCCATAGACGGCAGCCCACCAGACTCCCCTGTCCCTGGGATTCT
The DNA here is from genome assembly GCA_006408675.1 of Madoqua kirkii. Lineage (NCBI taxonomy): Eukaryota > Metazoa > Chordata > Mammalia > Artiodactyla > Bovidae > Madoqua > Madoqua kirkii. The sequence continues at coordinate 3,476 of SJYC01018126.1, forward strand.
CCAGGCAAGAACACTGGAGTGGGTTGCCATTTCCTTCTCCAATGCATGAAAGTGAAAAGTGAAGTCACTCAGTTGTATCCAACTCTTAGCGACCTCATGGACCGCAGCCTACCCCAGGCTTCTCTGTCCATGGGATTTTCCAGGCAAGAGTACTGGAGTGGGGTGCCATCGCCTTCTCCTAAGTGACTCAAAATACTTGAAATAGACTGAGAAGAACTTCTTGTCTTCTTTTCACCCAGACCTTCTTCTATAAATCTTTGTTTATCTAATGAGAAAGTCTTGGCAAGAAAACAGGTCAGAATCTCTCTCTAAGGCCAAGAGGAAACTACCTAATCTGTTCCCAGTTTTTCTCAGTATGTCAGCAAGGAAAAGAGACTGCATGCCCCTAGCCCCTCTGCTAGACACATGCTAGACACATCCTGGAGCCTGACTCAGCCCTTCTCCTTGGGGCTGGTACGAGGGAGAAGATCCATACTTTGTCTGGATCTTCCTCTGGACAGAAAAAATCTTCCTTCTACACATAGAAGAGGCTGCAGCATATTACTGGGCAATATCCACGGGCTACTGAATCCTAATTCTGTCTCCACCACCTACTGTATGGGTGAACCTGGCCAAGTTCTTAACCCGTTCTATCCTGGACACTAGGAAATAGTTGGCATCTCTTATAACTTTTCAAATCTCGAGCTAATTTCTTTGTCCTTTCCTCACCATCAGGGTAGTAGAGGGGAGGTTGATCATAACAGGGATGAAAATAGACTCAGGAATCAGACAAATTAGGTTTCTAATTCTAGCTCTGTCACATATGGCTGTAACTCGGGGAAATTACTTCTCTCAAATCACAGTTTTCTAATCAGTAATGTGGAGGCAATCTGTGTGCTTATTTAGTAAGTTCACTGCAAGTACTAGGTGAGATGTTTATGTGAAGTATTTGCATGTGCATGGAAACACTTGCATATGAAAAATGAAATGCATGTGAAGTGTTTAGCACAGTGCATGCCCCAATCTGCCGAGTGCTTGACTCAGTCTGATCCTTTAACAAATATTGGATTTTAATAACAATAGCTGAAGCTTGAGTATGAGCTTAAATGAGATGTGGGAAGAGGAGGCCTTTCAACCACCTACGATCTTAGATCTTAGACTCAGGGTCACCTTGGGCATCTAAAAAACAGTTGCTCTTTCACGTGATTCAGCCTAAAGTCCTTAAGCTATGACACCAGGTATTGCCAACAAAACCCCCAAGGAATCATGAACCTAACTCACCTTAAGTTTTCATTTCCTTAAGACTCTTTGCAGGAGTGGGGGGTGGATAGGGTTTGAGAGTCTGGAGTATTCTTACTAAATCCAATCTTATCACCATTTCTTCAACCATAATGTAAGTCAGATGCCAATTTGCTGTCTAAAACGTGATTAAAAATGAAAGTGTTAGTTGCTCAGGCATGTCTGACTTTTTGCCACCCTATGGACTGTAGCCCTCCAGGCTCCTCTGCCCATGGCATTCTGCAAGAAAGAATACTGGAGTTGGTTGCCTTTCCCTTCTTCAAGAGATCTTCCCAAACCAGGGATCAAATCTGCGTCTCTTATGTCTGTTGCACTGGCAGGTGGGCTCTTTACCAATAGCGCCCCCTGGTAAGCTAAAGTGAAGTCGCTCAGTCGTGTCCAACTCTGCGACCCCATGGACTGTAGCCTACCAGGCTTCTCTGTCCAGGGGATTTTCCAGGCAAGAATACTGGAGTGGGTTACCATTTCCTTCTCCAGGGGATCTTCCTCACCCAGGGATCAAACCTAGGTCTCTCACATTGGAGGCAGGCACTTCAACCTCTGAACCACCAGCTAAAACATGTCAAAATAGAATTTGTGTCTGTTGGGCTCATGTTGGTTTGCAGGAGCCCTCTAGTCCTGAAGGCTAGGGCAAAGTCTTATATGTCTCAGTTGTCTTTTCTGCTCTGTCCTCCATTCGTATGATAGCACAGTCTGCTCCAGCTCCACACTTTCTTGTAGGAAAGAGCTTTGCAATTCCTAAGTGATACCTTTAAATTAAAATCCATGGTACTCTGTTACATGAAACTACTCAGTGACTTCCTATTGCATTTAAGTCAAATTGAAAGTTATTCTTAGAGCCTACTTAGTCTACAGAATTTAGGTACTACTGAATCCTAAAATTTATCTCATGTCCTCCTTTCCCTGCCCCCTTCCCTAGTCTCACTATAATCTGGACACAATGACCTTTCTACTTTTAGAACAAGCCAGTTGATTTCCTGTAAGAAGGCCTTTGGATTTGCTCTTCCTTTTGCCTGGAATGTTATTCCCTAGTATCTTTCCCTGGCTTTCTCATTAGTCAAGTTTCAATTAAAATATTTCCTTCTCAGAGATGCCTGATTCTACCTCCCTGTCTAAAGTACCTAGGTTCTTTGCAATTAATAGCCACTCCATTGTTCTCACAGCACAATGTCTACTTGCAATTCTTTGTTTACATATTTATGATTCTTCTTTACTGAAAAGCATTATACTGAGAGCAGAGACCTTATCTTATTTACAACTCATTGTCAGGGCCTAGAACAATGATTTGCTTATAGGTTCCCAATAAATATTCATTAAATAGGAAAATGAGTGAATGTCCTGAAATTTTCCTTTAACACACTAGTCTCTTACCGGTTCCCATTTCCATATGTCTGAAATGTTTTCAGCATTGAATAGCAATATTTAGACTTTTCTACTTTTATAATAGTTATATTTTACCTAATCTTTATAACTTTCCATGTGGTCACCCTGCCTTTCACATTCTAGGTAATGCTACATGGACTTCTTTTGTTCATTTGCTTATTGACTACTGGGTAGGATGCCATCACCTCTCTTTGGGAGTCTGGGGAGGAAGAGGTGGACACTTACTAAACCCTTGGATAAGTCTTTATTTTCTCCCAAAGGTCCACAAAATCCTCCAAGAAGGTGAGGTCGAAGAATAAGAGAAAATGCACAGATTATAAAGGAAAAGTTCATTCCAGATTTCTGGATGGAGTTGTCTGTCTTCTTCATTAGACTGTGAACTGCATGAGGTCAGGTTCTTACTTTGGTCAGTATTATTCCAGCACCTAGGACAGCACCCAGTACACCCTGTCTCCCATTAAGTATATTTGAATAAGTCCCTCCAAAGCATAGTATTAAGTGATTAACTGTATTCAGAAGCCTATATTTAAAAATATAGATGAGTTTTCTAACTTAGGATCGTATGGAGGCAATGAAAAGATTTTTTGAAGTGGACAGAATCCAGTCTATAATGAGAATGATAAATAATTTATTACACATTCATATTCAATGAATTATAGAACCTCACTATATAGTGAGTTCAGATATCAATTTCTAGTTTCTTCTCACTACAGAAGTGGTTTTAACCCATAATTAGTCTTGTTAATTGATGAGACTGTGTTCTGGCTTTGTCATATCCTCATTGTCAGGATGCAGTTATTCCACTGGGATGACCACACTGTCAGTCTCTCTTATTTCTGGTTTCTTAGTCTTCTAAGGTACCTGAGCCTTTTGATCCAAACCAATAACATCCTGCAAAATTCTAAGTGCCTATAAGCTTGCTAAAGAGAGTCCATATGCACCATTGTAGTCATTTTTCTCTTATTCCCAGATGGTCCCTTATTCTCCTAGGCAATTGTACTAGGCCTATAAGATGAATGTTCCATCAGTGTTAATGGTGGAAAGGAAATAAAAGCCCCCTGTTCTAAGAATCATTTTGGTTTGGGAATCTGAATTGAAAACAAAACCTCCCTCCCCGCCTGCCACCCCACAAGCCTAGCAGAGGCTGCAGAGTCAAGTTGTTGTTGTTGTTCTTTAGCAGCTCAGTTATGTCCAACTCTTTGTGACCCCATGGACTATAACCTACCAAGCTCCTCTGTCCATGGGATTCTCCAGTCAAGAATACTGGACTGGGTAGCCTCTTCCTTCTCCAAGGGATCTTCCCAACCCAGGGATCAAACCCACGTCTGCTACATTGGCAGATGGATTCTTTATCACTGAGTCATCTGAGAAGCCCAAGTTAGGTATATACAGTCAACGGTGTGGGTACAGATCCCAGCATTATCAGTAACTATTCCTCATACCTTGGTTTTATTTCTTCAGAATCTTTTCCATTCTTCTCTGCACCCTCCTCTCTGCCTAAGAAGGCTGGTGACTACGTGCGTGGTATCAGGTCTCTGTCCCCAGCTAGATATAGTCAGTATGAGGCTCCAGTAGTAAAGTGTTTATTCCCCTGATCCTCCTTCTACTTACAGCTCTCTCTGTCCCCTTGACATCAAGTATCTGCTCTTCTCCAGAATGTTTTCAGTCTGTACATCTCTCTCTTCCTCTTGGGTTGTGATAAATTCTGCTACTCAGGGGTGAGGTTTGTGGCAGGAATAGTGTCAGCATCTGTACTCATAGCCCTGGCTTCAGGCAGTATCCCTTCTGGTGCCCCTTTATACCATCCATCATTCCCTGCATAATAAACAAATACTGCCATTATTTTCTGTTGGAATTCTGACATGTTAACCGTGTAAGCCTGTGCCCTACTACTTTCTGCTTTGGTTTTCTTATCTATAAAATAAGATTATTAATGTTACCTACATTGTGAGACTCCTGTTAGGATTAAATGAGAGAAGATTAGACACATAGTAAATACTCTTCATTTATTTATTTTATTTTTAAATACTCTTTAGAAGTTAGATCTTATCACTAACATTATTTTGTTACATGGTGACACTTTCTGGAAGCATGATTGAGTAAATTGCACCTTGGCAGATTATATTGCTAGACTTTGTTTAATCATCTCAAATACAAAACTGTGTTGGTTATATACCTTTGAGATGTCATATTAAGCATACAAGTTAGATAAAGATATGAAGCCCAGCCTGAAAGGACTTCAAATACTACAATATAAAGTAGAAAGTGCACAGAAAAAATATATATTTTTTAAATTTTGGTGATAAGCAGAGGATATTCCCCAAATGCTTCTACTTTCAGAGAAAAAACTCTTTGAATATGAGAAAGGGGGTATTGTTGAAAGTTTGAGGACAGAAGATATGCAAAAGAATGGGAGTGTGAGAGAGAGGAAGAGCTATCATAGACAATTATTATGTAAGTGCTAATAAAGGTGTTTACAAAGTGCTACAAAGGAGTTTATAGTCATCTGGTTTTTTTGAGTCCAGTCATTCTAGTTTTCTTTTTCTTTAGCCAAAATCAGTCATTGCTTAGTGAAAAACAATAAAAGGAATGTTGGGTTGAAACCACATTGGAATTTTTTTCATGAGTGTGACAGGATGTGTGCAAGAAATTTGAAAAGGTATGCAAGTGGACAATTATGATACTGCATGCATCATGGACTCTTAGCTGGATAAAGACAGAACTGACTATATAAACACAATAGTAAATAGTGATGCAACATGGTGGTTTAATGAATCAGCAGCTCAAAGATCTGAAAGGGTGCCAGCATCTGTGACCTAGAAAGATAGGAGGTACAAGTCAGAGAGATGTATGTTTTCATAGAAAATTATGGAATCATGTAGTTAAAGCAAGTGTAGACATGAGACTTCCCTCGTGGTCCAGTGGTTAAGACTTTGCCTTCCAATGCAGAGGATGTGAGTTCAATCCTTGGTTAGGGAGCTAAGTCTCATATGTCTTGCAGCCAAAAAATAAAAACATAAAACAAATGCAATACTGTAACAAATTCAACAACAATTTTTTAAATGTTCCATAAAAAAAAAAAACTAAAAGAAAAAATACAGACACCCATTGTAGAAAATTTAGAAAATATACTATATGCAGTATACACACTTGTGTAAGGGTGTGTTTCTGAAGTTATTACTTTTCATTATGCTCACTGTATCAGTGATATAAGATTTAATTATTGCAACTTTATATCTGATAATGCAAGTTCTGCTGTTTATTTTTCCTCTTCAAAATTATCTTGGGTAATGTGAAATGAAGTGAAAGTCACTCAGTAATGTCCAACGCTTTCTGACCTCATGGACTGGAGCCTGCCAGGCTCCTCTGTCTGTGGAATGCTCCAGGCAAGAATGCTGGAGTGGGTAGCCATTCCCTTCTCCAGGTGATCTTCCCAACACCAGGATTGAACCCAGGTCTCCCCACTGCAGGCAGATTCTTTACCATCTGAGTCACCAGGGAAGACCAAGAATACTGGAGTGGGCAGCCATTTCCTTCTCCAGGGGAACTTCCCAACCCAGGAATTGAACTGGAATCTCCCACATTGCAGCAGATTCTTTACCAGTTGAATGTTAACCTTTATATTTAAGGTAAAATTTCAAAGAATCAAGAGTAACCTACTGGTGTTTTGCTTAAATTTTTAATACATTTATTTTGTAATAATAAATGTCCTTCAGCAACGTAACCTCTTGATTTTTATGTTAGTTTATGTTATTTTAGAAAAGTTTTTTTCATAAAAAATGTTTGGAGGAGAGTTATAATTTTAAAAAAGCAGAATGCAAATAAAAGTTGCATGTGAAATATTCTAATAGGTTATTGCCAATGCAAGACCAAGCTATTTTTTAAATATTGGAGTATAATTGCTTTACAAGATTGTGTTAGTTTTTGCTGTCTAGCTATCACTATTTTTTGTATAGATATTTTGTATTGGTTTCAGTTAAGTATCTCTGATTTTCTAATTATCAGTTCATATGCAAATAAAATAATTTTTCTTTTTTCCAGTACTTAGAGCTTCTATAATATATCCCAGCGGACCTCTCTAGTTTTAACTTGGCTTCTTCTTGAGGCACATGTTTTGGGGTTTCCATGTGGCACTAGTGGTAAAGAACCTGCCTGTCAATGCAGGAGACACAAAGAGATTCGGATTCCATCCCTGAGTCAAGAAGATCCCCTGGAAAAGTAAATGGCAACCCTCTCCAGTATTCTTGCTTGGAGAATCCCTTGGGCACAGGAGCCTGGCAAGCTGCAGTCCATAATGTTGCAAAGGGTTGGACATGACTGAAGCGACTTCATGCATAATATATACTTTTTTTTTTTGCTATTGTTTTTTAATTAATTTTTACTGAGGTATAGGTGCTTTACAATGTTGTGTTAATTTCTACTGTACAGTGAAGTGAATCAACTAAATAGATGTTCGTCCCTTCTTTTTTAGACTTCCTTTCCATTTAGGTAGGTCACCACAAAGCACTGATATTGCTTTCATTCACTGAAATTTCCGGAACATTTAGGATACTACAGTGAGAGCAGGCATTCCTAAGTTACTCTTAACCTCATTAGTGATGCAAAAAAGAACTTTTAAAAAATATGGATATTTTTATAATCTAGAAGAGTAAAAATAGTAAAGTCAATAATTCCTCTCAGAAATAACATCTCTGATTGTTAAAAAATAAGCAAAATTCTTAGGTTCTATATGATAAATACTTAAATTGCAAAATAATGGCTACCATTCTCCACTGTGTCCTTTATCCATGTCCCTTTGTAATGATACTTTGCAACTGCTAGCATCAAGAGAAGTCAGTCTGCCTGCCTCTTGAAACTGAGCTGCTTTGTGACCTGCTTTGGGCAACATGTGGTGACCGTGGTCTAGTCACTCAGTCGTGTGCAACTCTTGTGACCCCATGGACTTTAGCCCACCAGGCTCTTCTGTCCATGGATTTCCCAGGTAAGAATGGGTTGCATTTTCTTGTCCAAGAGATCGTCCCAACCCAGGTATCAAACCATGGTCTCCTGTATTGCAGGCAGATTCTTTACCACTGAACCACCAGGAATTCCCCTGGGCAACAGAATGTGGAAGTAAAAGCTTGCTGGTTCTTAGAATAAGCTTTTAACAGGAAAGACAAAGAACCATCTTTCCCCATAACCCTGAGAACTGTGTGAACAGTGAAAAGAGATATCTAACCGCAAATGAATGCTGCTGCTGCTGCTGCTGCTGCTGCTGCTGCTGCTGCTGCTAAGTCACTTGAGTCGTGTCCGACTCTATGTGACCCCATAGGCGGCAGCCCACCAGGCTCCCCCATCCCTGGGATTCTCCGGGCAAGAACACTGGAGTGGGTTGCCATTTCCTTCTCCAACGTATGAAAGTGAAAAGTGAAAGTGAAGTCGCTCAATCGTGTCTGACCCTTAGCGACCCCATGGACTGCAGCCCACCAGGCTCCTCCGTCCATGGGATTTTCCAGGCAAGAGTGGAGTGCCTGGAGTGGGGTGCCATTGCCTTCTCCGAACCACAAATGAATAAGAAGACATACAAGTTTGAAGTAATTATCAGCATAAAGAAACCAGGAAACAATTTGTATCAGAGAAATTTATAACAAAAAATTTTAAATGTTAGAAAACAATTGTTTGTCAAAACTGAGACTTCATTTAGCAAAATCATTTCTCTTTCAAACCAAAATGATTCCCTAAAGCTAATGATTCATAAAAGCATTCCAGGATCTTAAAATTATAAGAAATAAAAATCCTTTCTTCATTTGTCTTTATCAGGGGGCATGCTGACAGTCTCAGGAGGGAATTACCAGAACTTAGCTTGTCGGACAGCTTTCATACCCTGAAATGGATGGTTCAGTTTTTATTCAGCAACATACTGCTTAGTATGCTTTTTTATAAGTGACTTTGGCTTCACTGTTGAAAAGTCCCATTTCAGTGTATCAGGTTTATGTCTCCTCATTAGTGTTTGGCAAGAAAAATCAGGCAACATATGTACTCAGCCCATAACAACTTTATGAATTTGTATTTTAATCCACTTCTGGGAAAAAGACAAGCAGCCAAAGATCCAAATGATATATTAATGGTCTAAACTGTGCTTTAATTCATCTTCTCCCAGCACATGAGAAGTAATGAGGACCTAACTCAGCATTCCATAAGCTTTTTGGTTCACACTTGAGGTCACAGACCATCTCAGGAAAGTCTCAGTTTCCACATACTTTTTAGTTTCTGAGCTCTCACGTCAATTTCAAGAATGCTTGTGTCAATATTTATCAATACCTTCTTCTGTTTTTCATTGCTATCATTTTTGTGACTTAGAAATTCGTGTCTTTTGCTTCCTTGCTTGCTCAGACATTCTGTCATGTCTGACTCTTTGCAACACATAGTCTGTAATCCACCAGCCTTCTCTGTACATGAGAGTCTCCCAGCAAGAACACCAAAGTGGGTAGCCATTTCCTTCTCCAGGGGATCTTTCCAACCCAGGGGTTGCAGCTGCATCTCTTACTTCTCCTGCATTGGCAGGGAGATTCTTTACCAGTAATATGATCCATCTTTTGCTAGGTTGCAATTCTGTACATGAGAGTCTCCCAGCAAGAACACCAAAGTGGGTAGCCATTTCCTTCTCCAGGGGATCTTTCCAACCCAGGGGTTGCAGCTGCATCTCTTACTTCTCCTGCATTGGCAGGGAGATTCTTTACCAGTAATATGATCCATCTTTTGCTTAGGTTGCAAATAAATGTAGAACTTTGGACTTTGTCGACAAAGGTCCATCGAGTCAAAGCTATGGTTTTTCCAGTAGTCATGTACAGATGTGAGAGTTGGACTATAAAAAAAGCTGAGTGCTGAAGAACTGATGCTTTTGAACTGTGGTGCTGGAGAAGACTCTTGAGAGTCCCTTGGACTGCAAGGAGATCCAACTGATCCATCCTAGAGGAAATCAGTCCTGAATACTCATTAGAAGCACTGATGCTGAAGCTGAAACTCCAATACTTTGGCTACCTGGTATGAAGAATTGACTCGCTGGAAAAGAGCCTGATGCTGGGAGAGATTGGGGGCAGGAGGAGAAGGGGACAATAGAGGATGAGATGGTTGGATGGTATCACTGACTCAGTGGACATGAGGTTGAGTGGGCTCTAGGAGTTGGTGATTGATAGGGAGGCCTGGCATGCTGCAGTCCATGTGTTCGCAAAGAGTTGGACATGACTGAGTGACTGAACTGAAGTGAACTGAGTCATGCATTCAAATGAATATCATTTGATTTCCTGAAATACTTGCATTGGTTATAACTTGACTTATTAAGGCTTAGAAGGTAAAGCATCTTATTCTAGAAAGGATTAAAGGGTCATATCTAAGGACAATGAACATTTCAGAAATTTTTCTTTTATAAACATAACATCATCATTTAGAAGAGCTCTTCAGTATAAGAAGTATAGTTTACATGTGTCTTTTGGGAAATTAACTGTGATTAAAAAGTTATTAGAGTGAATAAAACCATATACTGTGTGATTCCATTTTTATGAAAAAATTCAGCAGAGGCAAGTCTATAGAGATACAGAGTAGATTAGTGGTTGCTTGGGACCTGGGTATGGGAACAGAGGTGAGTGCAAACAGGCACAGGGGATCTTTTCTGGGTGATGAACATTTTCTAAAGCTAGATTGTGTTACACTGCTCTACAAATATACTTAAAACTATTGAATTTTACACTTAAAACTTTGGCATGAATTTTATGTTATGTAAATTATACCTCAATAAAGCTATAATATTCATTAAAAGAAAGAGGTTAGTAGAGAAATTTAAAACAATTATTTATAACATTTTTCTAAATCCTACTGAAACAATGAGATCAGTTCAGTTGCTCAGTCATATCTGACTCTGCGACCCTATGGACTGCAGCAGGCCAGGCTTCCCTGTCCATCACCAACTCCCAGAGCCTGCTCAAACTCATGTCCATCAAGTTGGTGATGTCATCCAACCATGTCATTCCTCTGTCATCCCCTTCTCCTCCTGCCTTCAATTTTTCCTGAATTAGAGTCTTTTCAAATAAGTTCATTCTTCACATCAGGTGGCCAAAGTATTGGAGTTTCAGCTTCAGCATCAGTCCAACCAATGAAAATTCAGGACTGATCTCCTTTAGGATAGACTGGTTGGATCTCCTTGCAGCCCAAGGTACTCTTAAGAGTCTTCTCCAACACCACAGTTCAAAAGCATCAGTTCTTTAGCTCTCAGGTTTCTTTATAGTCCAATTCTCACATCCATACGTGACCACTGGAAAAACCATAGCTTTGACCAGACAGACCTTCATTGGCAAAGTAATGTCTTTGCTTTTGAATATGCTGTCTTGGTTGGTCATACCTTTTCTACCAAAGAGCAAGCGACTTTAAATTTTATGGCTACAGTCACCATCTGCAGTGATTTTGGAGCCCAAGAAAATAAAGTCTGTCACTGTTTCCATTGTTTCTCCATCTATTTGCCATGATGTGATGGGACCAGATGCCATATCTTAGTTTTCTGAATGTTGAGTTTTCAGCCAACTTTTTCACTCTCCTCTTTCACTTTCATCAAGAGGCTCTTTAGTCTTCTTCGCTTTCTGCCATAAGGGTGGTGTCATCTGCATATCTGAGGTTATTGATATATCTCCAAGCAATCTTGATTCCAAAATCTCTCATTTTGAAAGACAGAGACAAAAACAGAGAGAAATAGAAGAGCTTTTTGTTGTTGTTATTGTTAATAGAGTTCCATTTTGAAAGTAGAGGACTTATTCTGGGGCTTTTTTCCATCTCCATGTCCCTGCATGACTTGCTAACATCAGGAACAGCCATGATAGAATAAAGATTATAAGTACCTTTCCAGCAGCATATGAAATATTAATAGCCCATGGCCTCATTTAATTTGGGATAGCAACACTAGTTATTGCCTTAGTAGTGTGAAAGTTTCAGAAAGTCTCCTTGAGTTACTAATCTTTTGGATTTTGTGTTGTATAAACTAAAAGGTAAATGACTAAAAGCATGGAGAAATCTATATAAATTTAACTGAGGGTTATGTAGAGGTAATGAGAGGGACAAAGGATTGAGTCTAATTTGACCACATTAATAGTAATGAATGTTTGTTCATCCAGTCATTTCTGAGGGAAACCTCGCTAATCCAGCACAATATTCCTTCCTCTTGTGGTAAGAAACGGCCTCAGGACTCTTCTTAGCACAGTATTCTTAGCACCCAATGCCATACCAGAGTCGGCTGAAAGACAAAACATCAGCAGAGTAACAAATAATTGTAAATTATATCTCTGTTCTTCCATTTTTAAGTTGGCATGTTGTTAACAACATATTTTCATAAGTGTATCAGGGAAAAGAATTATTTCAATTTTCTAACTTCACCCTTTTGGAAATTCTGCTATCTAAGGTAACTCCTGCAAGTGCTCCCTATAATTGACTATACAAAGACCCAACAAGTAACCATCCAGTAATTGCTCAAGAGGAAAAGGAAATTTGTTTACAGATTCCTCCAAATATAGAACTTCACCATGAAACACTCTACACTTTGATCTAGATTTGGAAATGAATACATTATGAGCTTTTCCAATTACATTTAGAGTTGTTTTTTTTTTCTTCCCTTCCCACCCCCACCCTCACCTTCGAACTTGAGATCCATGCGTTTTGGCTTGACAGAAAAAAAGACTACACTTCTTCCATTTCCGTTATCCTGTTCCCACCTTAGGGCCTTTCTATCAGCTGTTCCCTTGGATTTATAGACTCCTATTCTAGATCTCTACATGGCTTACCTCTTCTCAGCCTTCAAGTCTTGGCATAAAGATCTTCTCAAGGTCTTTCCTGATCACTCCACCTAAAGTAGCCTTTAACACTATGAACTTCTCTAGCCAATCATCTTCTTTATTTTCTTTATGACACATCACTCACTGTAAGTATTGTTTCCTTTTCATGCCTATTGTCTACTTCTGCTTACCTCAACATAAGCTCCAAGAGATCAGACCTTTACTGTTCTGTTTATCACTGTATCTGTGGCGTATTCAACAATGTCTAGCATGTTGTAGCCATGCACTGATATTTGTGAAGGAATTAAGGTAAAGAAGAAATATGTACTTTCTGTATGTCTTTGACCTATGGAATTAATTTTGCAAATAGATTTCAATTTTTGACTGTTATAATAAGGAGGAGAGACCCCATTTCTATTTTTGTAACTGAAAATGGAAAAAGAATGTAGTGATTCTTTTCTTCTAATCAGAAGGACAGACACATGAGCCTGGGTTTAATCTGAGTTTTTCAACTTTACTAGCTGTATAAAGAACTCAACTTCTTTGTTTCTCAGTTTTTAAATTAATAAAATGATGACTAAGAAAAGACAATAGGATTGGAAAAAGACATTACAAACAATAATGTCTGTTATTAGGAATAAGTTAATGTACTAAATTAATGAATGTATTACAAAAACTGAAAATAATGTATTACAAACACTCAAAATAATGTCTGTCCTTAGGAATACTTCTAAAGTTATTTATTGAAATTTTTGTATACAATTACTGTAAGCTAATTAGTGTTAGTTGCTCAGTCATGTCCAACTCTTTGCAATCCCATGGACGTAGCTTTCCAAGCTCCTCTGTCTGTGAAATCTCCAGTCAAGAATATTGGAATGGGTAGCTATGCCCTTGTCCAAGGAATCTTCCCAACCCATGGATCAAACCTGGCTCTCCCCCATTGCAGGCAGATTCTCTACTGTCTGAGCCACAAGGGAAGCCCTCAGTTGCTGTAAATGAACATTATATGCATATTTAGTTGACTTTTCATGAATTTCTTCACTGTCAGGAGAAAGTGATAACACCTATAGGCTCATTGTAAGGATGAAACGTAAAGCCCTTAGAATAAGCTGTAACACACGTATCACTCAATAACTGTAGATTTTATTATTATGTAAATTTTACTCAAATGACTTTCATTCACTTACTCTCTCTCCATTCTCTTTTTCTGTGTTACCAGTCTGTGATTTTTATTCGTGACAAAAATTCTCATGGGCAGGAGGTGTCAGGATACATTGACTATGCCCACAGGCTGAAGACTGAAGATTTCGAAGTCTACTTTAGTGGAAAGAAGCGACTTCTTCCAAGACCCACAGATATGAGGTAAACTGTAACACATTTCTCACACCTTCAATAAGAGAACAAGCTTCTCAAGAGTAAAGATAAAGGTTATTTATATTCTGGAACTCCAATGTATATATAATAGGAATGTAATAAGAGTGATTGGAATAAAAAAATAAGTAAACTTTAAAATGGGGACTGAACATAGATGCATATTTTCCATTAACAGGCCAATGAGGGGAATTCTTCAGAGATGAGATAAGTAAATTCTCAGTGGCATTCCTTTTAAATGATAAATAGAACCTAAAAATTGCTAATCTCACAAGGATCTTGCACCACTTGGGACTTTGCCTGTCTAGAAGCCTCAAGAAAAATCCAGAAAATATATCTTCCTCCCACTTTTTTTTTTTTTTTTTTTTTGTCACCAACCAAAGTCCAGGCCTCTGAATAGCTCATGCTCCTTTATTTTCACCACTGGCCTATTTGGATATTTCTTTTACTCATGGTTGTTTTTACGAACCCCTACCCTTTCTTCTGATGCCCTCATCCCATAACATAGGATCTACTCAACCAAGTCAATCCATGTACAGATCCTGATCTTTCTCCCACCTTCTGAGTAGCTCTGAAGCCAAACTTTTATTCTATGCCTCTCACTTATGCTAGAACACAGTAGTTGTAGCAGCATTCTGCTTTATCTCTTTACTGCTGTATCCAGATTATGTTTTGACACTTGTAACAACACTTTTCCTCTGACATCTCTGACATCCTGCTTGCTGTCATCTAGACTTCCTAACCCATCACCATTTCACAGACACATGCCTTTCCCTATCCAACCTTGATGCAGAGCAAAATCATTTCATTTATTTCTTGCACTAATCCTTGCTCCCCATGACTTTTTTGTGCTTTGATGGTATCTATCCTGCTAACCCTCAGGTTGATTGAGCCAGTCATCTTCTTGTCTGCAAGATCCCTGTAAAATGTTGAAGGAAATTTTAGGGTATTTCAGAAAGGTGTGGTGGGCTGCTACCAATAATTTATGGCCACCAAAGTCAGCCAGGCCCTTTGTGGCCCTCAGTCATCCATCTATATGTTTTTCCTCAGTTCTTAATTTCATCATTCTTCCCACCACCCCCAAATAGTCTGAAGCTTCATCACTTTCTCAAACCATTGTTCTCACCTCTGACCCTGACTCCTCTCCATATATGATTTGCCTCACATTTCACAGAGAACATTGGGTCTAAACAGAGAAACCACTGCCTGATCCGGCTCTCTCTCAACCCAAATCAGCTTCCTCATTAGCAGATGGCCCCCTCAGAGTGTTCTTCTGATTATTCGCAGTCACAGTTCCATTCTAGCTGCTACTGGCTCCTGAGCTTATCATCTACATGCAAAACACATCCATCTCTAACTCTCAGAACACCACCATGCCACCTTTCCCTCAGCCAGCCTCTCCAACATTCAGTCTGCTGCAAACTTGTACACATTTCCCCAACACAGCAAGGCTTAAGATTTCCCAAGAACCATGAGGGAATGTGTGCCCTAAGAGTGACTCAGGGTTTTCTGGAGACATTTCTGAAATAAAATATCTGACCACAAGCACTTGTACTTGCTTTTATTTTTAATATACTTATTTATTTGCCTGCGTCAGGTCTTTGCTAAAGCGTGCAGGATCATCACGGTGTCACGTGGCTCTTTTGTTTGCAACCCACAGACTCTATAGTTGTGGCACGTGGGCTCACTAGTAGTGGCACGTGGGTTTAGTTGCTCCACAGCTTGTGGGATCTTAGTTCTCTGACCAAGAATTGAACCCACGTTTTCTGCATTGCAAGTCAGATTCTTAACCACTGGAACACCCAGGAAGAAAATTGTTTTTTTCTTAAAAACAATCAATAGTTCATTTTTATTAAGTGAAATACACACATTTATTCTCACCACATTTTCCCAGATGCAGGAAAAAAAGAACTCCTTGACTTGGTTAGAGCTAATTTATTCAACTTGTTTTTTTTTTAATCCTTTCACCCCTCTTTCCAGTGAAGCCATGCTTCATCTACTGTTCTCCTTTTTTCATGCTTTCTCATACTGATGCTATCAGCGGGCTCCTTTATCTCACTTCTAGACATGCTGAAGCTATTTTTACGCTAAAGAAATCCTTTTTGAATTCCAGCTGTTGACCTACCTCTCTTACAGTTTCCAGCTAAACTCTTGAAAATAACAAGTATCTTCAATTCTCCCTTCTCATGAAGGTGATAACCCATTGTTATTAGCCCTCTGCCACTATTATTCAAATGAAACAACTCCTGTGAAAATTATGAGTGACTGCCAATTTCAAACTTCTGTGTGCTGTTTTCAGTTCTCATCCTATTTAACTTCTCTACATCATTTGATTACTATTGCTTAATCTGTATGCTTATTAATTCTTTCTTCTCAAATCCATTCAAATACGCTAACATTTTATATCAGAATCCCTCATTGAATCCTCCCCTTGTTTATTTCATGCATGATGGTAATCACCAGAGTTCATTCTTAGACTTCTCTCATACCATGTGGGTGACTTGATCACTTTTCTGGAGTGGAGCTGTCTTTGAAAGTAGAACAGATCTCTTTATTTAAGACTCAATTATCCTACTACTCACTTGAGAACCTTCTGAATATCACAGTTCAGTTCAGTCACTCAGTTGTGTCCGACTCTTTGTGACCCCATGGACTTCAACATGAGTATTCCTGTCCATCACCAACTCATGGTGCTTACTCAAACTCATGTCCATCACATTGGTGAGGCCATCCAACCATCCCACATTTTGTTGTCCCCTTCTCATCCTGCCCCCAATCCCACCCAGCATCAGGCTCTTTTCCAACGAGTCAGTTCTTTGAAACGCTGAAGTATTGGACTTTCAGCTTCAGCATCAGTGCTTCCAATGAATATTCAGGGCTGATCTCCTTTAGGATGGACTGGTTGGATCTCTTTGCAGTCCAAGGGACTCTCAAGAGTCTTCTCCAACACCACAGTTCAAAAGCATCAATTTTTCGGTGCTCAGCTTTCTTCACAGTCCAACTCTCACATCCATACATGACTACTGGAAAAACCATAGCCTTGACTAGATGGACCTTAGTCGGCAAAGTAATGTCTCTGCTTTTGAATATGTTATCTAGTTTGGTCAGAAGTAAGCGTCTTTTAATTCCATGGCTGCAATCACCATCTACAGTGATTTTGGAGCCCCCCAAAATAAAGTCTGACATTGTTCTCCACTGTTTCCCCATCTATTTCCCATGAAGTGATGGGACTGGATGCCATGATCTTCATTTTCTAAAACTAAGCTTTAAGCCAACTTTTTCACTCTCCTCTTTCACTTTCATAAAAAAGCTTTTTAGTTCCTCTTCACTTTCTGCCATAAGGGTGGTGTCATCTGCATATCTGAGGTTATTGATATTTCTCATAGCAATCTTGATTCCAGCTTGTGCTTCTTCCAGCCCAGCATTTCTCATGATGTACTCTGCATATAAATTAAATAATCAAGGTGATCATGTGTAAAGTAGATAGCTAGTGGGAACCTGCTGTATAGCACAGGGAACTCAGCTCAGTGCCCTGTGAAAAGTGCACTTTTTGTTTGCTGTATTACTAATAATTTGTCCTAGCAATATTTATTGAAAAGTCCACTATCCCTTCCCCCACATACACAATACAGTTTGTTTCAAAAGTTGATTCTGCATGTGATAGGTTCCTCCTGGGCTCACTCTTTTGTTTATTGGCCATTACTTAAAATAATAGAATCTTACTCATTTGTTATATGTTCATAATAATTCTTGATATAAAAAAGGCAATTTCTTCATCTGGTTTTTCTTTTTCAGGAATATCTAGTCTATTCTTGCCCTTTACTCTCTCATATAAATTTTAGTCAACTTGTAATGTCCACACACAAAAAATGGTGTAATTTTTATTGCAATTGCATTCATATTATGCTTAAATGTACCATTGGTTGTCATATTGATGACATTAGGTCTTTCAGTTATTTATTTACACTTATTTATGTACTCTTTAGTGTCTTTTCATAATATTTTGTAAATTTCTCAGTTATAGGGTTTTTTCATCTTGGATTTTTTTTTTTCCCCTCTCCTTGGTGCCGAATAATTTCTGACCTTTCAAGCAAAATTAGCTATATTACAAAGACTGCACTTTTCAACTTTTACCACATTGAGTTTAAGCCATCTATCAGAACCAGACATCAGGTTTTTTTCACTCAAGAGATCTCATGCCAGGAAATGACTTAAACAGTTGTTACTAGGGAAAAATATCTTTGGTATCCATAGTTCCATGGTCAGTTTGATTCAGAACTAAAACAAAGACTTTAAAATTAAAACTTTCCAAAGGTTCCTTCCTATTTATCTTTTGACATGCTATTTTATTCTATGTCGGAAGAGTCAGTAGTTCTGTGATTAGAATCCTGTCTTGCAGTTTTACTGTGGAAAACATAAATATCAGCCGACAGCTGCAACTATTATGAATTGCAGCAGTAGAAAGGGCTGAGAACTTGATGATCTTGTCAGCTCAGACTTCATCTTGATCATGTGTTTTCGATTCAGTCCCTTCCTCTGAGCATGACTGTGAACAACCTATAAGCAAATGCCAGGCTACAGTTTACCAAGTCCCTTTACACTGCCCTATAAGAACTTTGTGAAATAAGTCCAGCAAGTATTATTCTTAACATCCAAGAGAGGATAAAAGAAGATAAATCAGTTGCTAAAGTTCAGAAGTCAAACAGTGATAAGTGAGAACAAGTTCTTAGGAATTCACTGTTCACTTCCAGAACTCTCTTCTGGGTGTAAAAGTGTTTGTGTCTTGAAGACAATGCACTGTGTAGAATCCTTGAGTTATAGTCTGCCCCCCACCCCCCACATTGAGCTGTTTAAAGTTCCATATTTATGTATCGTTGAACAAAGATATAATGTCTCCTGTCGAGCTCTACTCATGCCTCAAGTAGAATTGTCATGAGGAAATTAAACTGTTCTCTTTTTGTGTTTCTTTTTAGAGAGTCCATGAAATATTCATACCCTTGACCGAGGAATGCCCCTAAATACTAAAGCTTTGAGAGGTATTATTGTCAAATTTCCCTTGCAGTCCCATTGTCTGTTTTATTAAAATGTTGAACGTGCCAAATCTCTGAAGTTAGAATTATGAAGTTGTGCTTATCCTGTGCTTAAGCTCATTCTCATGAAAGCATCTGGTAATACGTTGGCAAGTTCTCAAGTTTAAAACAAAAGGAGTAAATGACTCAGTGCTTCTGCAAGTGATCTGTAAAATAGTGTTTATTTTGAAATTATTAATATTGTCCCACATCTGAATATGGTGACTCGCCATTAGAATATCATTTTAGCCTCCTCAACAAATATTCACTGAATTTGGAAGGGGAGGAAATGCTTTGGGAGTAAAAATACGGATTGAGAGAGACCTGCCACAAATACCAAGCTCCTAGCTACTGAAAGTGTGTGGTCCATGATCAAGGAGCAGTGACATCACCTGAGAGCCAGGAAGAAGTGAAGTATTTCAGGCTCTTTCCCAACCAGCAAAGCAGAACTGGCATTTTAATATGATCCCCTACATGGTGGCTCAGATGGTATAGAATCTGCCTGCAATGCAGGAAACCTAGCTTCCATCCCTGGGTCAGGAAGATACCCTGGAGAAGGGAATGGCTACCCACTCAGTATTCTTGCCTGTGAATCCTATGGACAGAGGAGCCTGGAGGGCTACAGTCCATAGTGTTGGAAAGAGTACCCACATGACTGAGCAACTAACACTTTCACATTTCACTTTTTGTCTTTCAATATGCATGTTTAAGTTTGAGAAGCATATTCTAGACCTGTGCTGTACAGGAGGGTCACCACTATTTACATGCTGTCTCTTATACACATCTAGATGTGTATAAGAGACAGGTATAGAATCTGCCTGCAATGCAGGAAACCTAGCTTCCATCCCTGGGTCAGGAAGATACCCTGGAGAAGGGAATGGCTACTCACTCAGTATTCTTGCCTGTGAATCCTATGGACAGAGGAGCCTGGAGGGCTACAGTCCATAGTGTTGGAAAGAGTACCCACATGACTGAGCAACTAACACTTTCACATTTCACTTTTTGTCTTTCAATATGCATGTTTAAGTTTGAGAAGCATATTCTAGACCTGTGCTGTACAGGAGGGTCACCACTATTCACATGCAAGTGTTGAGTACTTTCACTTTAATCACACTGACTAACCCTGAATTAAGATGTGCTACACGGGTAAAATACAAGCCTGATTTTGAAGATGTTATAAAAATATAAAATATCTTACCATAAATCTACATTTATTATATGTTAAAATAGTGATATGCTGGATGTATTAGGTTAATGAAATATATTTAAAACTATTTTCACCTATTTCTTTTTACCTTTTTCAGTATGACTACTAGAAAATTCAAAATGACACACATACCTCCTTGTGTTATGGTTCACATTATATGTATATATAGACATATATGTGTGTGTGTGTGTGTGTGTGTGTGTGTGTATACACACATGTCCCAGTGGATCAGATGGTAAAGAATCTGCCTGCAATGCTGGAGGCCTAGGTTCAATCCCTGGGTTGCAAGGATCCCCTGAAGAAGGAAATGGCTACCCATGCCAGTATTCTTGCCTGGGGAATCCCATAGACAGAAGAGCCTGGTGGGATACATACAGTACATGGGGTCACAAAGAGTTGGACACCACTGAACGACACAATTTTACTTTCTCTTTCACTTTCACACACACACACACACACACACACACACACACACACACAGAATTCGCCTGCCAAATAGAAGATGTGGGTTCAATCCCTGGGTCAGGAAGATACCCTGGAGAAGGAAATGGCAACTTATTCCAATATTTTTGCCCTTAAAATACCATGGTGGACAGAGGAGCCTGGTTGGTTACAGTCTATGGGATCACAGAAAGAGTCAGACATGACTTAGCAGCTCAACGGCAACAATATATGTGTATACATACACACACATACACATAGCACTGGTCTGTCTACTGGTCCCCAGCCCAGAGACTCACTCCCATCCAGATCGTTAGGACCAGTACTGGTGTTAGGTAGATGTGCTACATTAATAAGAAGTCCAGAAATCACCAGTTAGTAGTAATCTGGCTGCAGACATGTTTTATTTGGGCCTGCACAATATATTTAAAAGTTCGGTCAATGTCCTAGAAATAGGAAATGTCACATAAAATATTTTTGAGTTGCAGATTCTCTAAAAACTGATAAGGTCTTCCCACACTGAGCCTGCATGCTCTCATCCCAGCCCTGATCTTGAATCTAAAAGCATCTGCTACTTAAGATGGGGTATGTTCTCACCACATTGACAGAGACTTGGCGGTGGCTCAGACCATAAATAAAAATAATCTGCCTGCAATGCAGGAGACCTAGGTTTGATCCCTGGGTCAGGAAGATTCCCTGGAAAAGGGAATGGTCACCCACTCCAGCATTCTTGCCTGGAGAATTCCATGGACAGAGGAGCCTGGCAGGCTATAGACCATGGGGTTGCAAAAAGTTGGACACAGCTGAGCGACTAACATTCACTTTTACTTCATGACCACTCATACTTACTGGCATCTGCAATGTTATCCTTAAGTTAGGCATTCATAACACCTATGAGATTCTTCTAGACATTGGAGTTTGTGACCTCCAGTCTAAATTACTACCTAATGTTTTAAAGGGCTTCCCTTGTTGCTCAGCTGGTAAAGAATCCACCTGCATTGTGGGAGACCTGGGTTCAGTCTCAGGGTTGGGAAGATGCCCTGGAGAAGAGAAAGGCTACCCACTCCAGTATTCTGGACTATGTCACATAGAGTCAGACAGAATTAGTCCAGTTATGACTCCTTTGCTCAGTCCCTTTGGTTGGGTTTAACTTCAGTCCTTGGGCTCTCTCAGGTTGTCCCATAGCACTGGGAATCAGCTCAGTTCAGTTCAGTCCCTCAGTCATGTCTGACTCTTTGCCACCCCATGAATCGCAACACACCAGGCCTCCCTGTCCATCACCAACTCCCGGAGTTCACTCAGACTCGCATCCATCGAGTCAGTGATGCCATCCAGCCATCTCATCCTCTGTCATCCCCTTCTCCTCCTGCCCCCAATCCCTCCCAGCATCAAAGTCTTTTCCGGTGAGTCAACTCTTCACATGAGGTGGCCAAAGTACTGGAGTTTCAGCTTTAGCATCATTCCTTCCAAAGAACACCCAGGGCTGATCCTCTTCAGAATGGACTGGTTGGATCTCCTTGCAGTCCAAGGGACTCTCAAGAGTCTTCTCCAACACCACAGTTCAAAAGCATTGGACTAGGCTGAGTCAAAGTCTAAGATGACTATATTGCTGATAAAAATTAACTGACACTTAACATGCATAACACCCTGTAATAAATGATTTATATACGTCATTTCACTTACACTTTACAACAACCTTATTGGATAGGAATGTTTTTTACATTTTAACCTCAAAGAACATGCATCACAGTGGTATTAATTGACTTAACCAAAATTACACATAGATAATTAAAAACAATACCCAGTTGTGCATGTGACTGGTGATAGAAACAAGATTTGATGCTGTAAAGACCAATATTGCATAGGAACCCGGAATGTCAGGTCCATGAATCAAGGCAAATTGAAAGTGGTCAAACGAGATGGCAAGGGTGAACGTTGACATTCTAGGAATCTGAACTAAAATGGACTGGAATGGGTGAATTTAACTCAGATGACCATTATAT
>SJYC01018127.1:0-31978 GCA_006408675.1 Madoqua kirkii
GTGTGGGTCATTTCTTCACGGCTGCTCCAGCAAAGCACAGCTGCTGCTCCTACTTTGGATGAAGGGTATCTCCTCACCGCCACCCTTCCTGACCTGCAAAGTGGGATAGCTCCTCTAGGCCCTCCTGTGCCCAGGCAGCCATTTCTCTTTGGTTGTGGGGTTGCTCCTCTCGGCTGCCACCCCTAACTTCGGATGCAAGGTATCTCCTTTCGGCTGTTGCTGCACCATCACAGCCTGGCACTCTCAGCTGTTGCCCCTGACCTTGGACATGGGGTAACTCCTCTCGGCTGCCACCCTTTGGCATGGGGTCCTCCCGGTTTCTGCCTCTGACCTCAGATATGGGGTAGCTCCTCTTGGCCACGCTTAGTGCGCCGGTTGCAGCTGCCCTCCATGTACTAAAAGAAATGCATTTTGATGGCTTTAAAATGCAGCTTAGAGTTGTCTTAGCTGAATAGCTGAAAAAGCCACCTTAGTAAAAGGATTTCTTAATTTGCACCTTGAAAGATAACAGAAAAGGGGGATGGATGGATGGATGGATGGATGGATGGAAGGATGGAAGGAAGGAAAGGAAGAGAAAGTATATTTCAGGCAAGATGTGCCTAGTTTCCAGTGATGAGGAGTGGACCACCATAGGTCTCATCGTAGTTCAGGAAGAGATCATTGAATCACTACATCAATACAAATTCTGCCCATAGATGTATGAAGAATACTGGTATTTGTCTCACTTTGTTTCAAAAGCACCTTAATAGCATGCTACTTAATACTTAAGAATCCAACAAAAGAGTCCATTGTAATCCCATAAATCAGTGACTGCCCTAGTTCCAAATATTGACTGGTTCTACAAGCCATGACAGACTTTCATTTGAATAACATTTTACAGTACATTTTCCAATGAAATGTGAAGTGCTTTAGAAAGTTGCCTTTTGCCCAGCTCTCTTTTTAAGCACTGCCTTAATTGACTTCTTATTGTATAGGAGGCAGTCTGTCTTTAAAAAGTCAAGTATAGAAAAACAGAACACTTGATCATTACCTTTCTTTCTTTATTTTTATTGATGTATAGTTGGTTTAAAATGTCATGTTAGTTTCAGGTATACAGCACAGGGATTCAGTATATATATATATATATATATATATATATACATTTTCAGATTCTTTGCCTTTATAAGTTATTAGAAAATATTGAGCATAGTTCCCTGTGCTATACAATAGTTCCTTGTTGGTTATCTACTTTATATATACTAGTGTGTATATATGAATCCCAACCACCTAGTTTATCTCTCTCCCCCCTCTCCCCTTTGGTAATTACAAGTTTGTTTCTATGTCTATGGGTCTATTTCTTTTTTGTAATTAAAAAAAGATACAATCATTAGTTTTAAAGAATGCGTGTCATGCTTATAACAAGGTGGAACTGATAATGATACACAAATCCTCATGTTGAGGGTAAAACTACTAATAATTAACATTTATCAAATAGTTGTTGCATGTTATGTGCTATCAGAGGTAGTATCTCATTTAATCCTCACAACACCTTTTGATAAACTACTATCATCTCCATTTTACAGAAGAAGAAACTGAGGCCACAAAGATTAAGGTTCTTGCCCTTGGACATGCTGGCGGGGCTGGGCCTGGAACTCGGGTCCTCTTACCTTCAAAGTTGATGTTCATAACAAATTAATTTGATTCACAGACTATATCAAGACTAAATTATGCAATGGTAGTGAAGCAACCAAAATGAATACTGTTCCTGTGTTGAGATGGTGTCCAGTGGACAGACTGAGTTGATTATGGAGGTAGTAAGTCTTGATCAGAGATTGAGAAACCATTTCACGGGGAAGAATTGGCAGAAAGAATGTCAGTAGGATGTTTCCTTTATGAGAATGAAATTTCAGACTCAGAGATTAAATATACTGCGAGGGCTTGAGGGAGGAGTTTAGCAACGTGTAGTTGATGATGGTCTCATTGAGTAGCTCCCTGGGCACCACTGACAGGATTTCTCTGCATGATCACTGCACAAAAGCACACAGATTAGTAGAGGAGGTGGGTGATGCTGGAATGAAGCTATGTGTTTGGGTCAAGGCTTCATTTTCCTGGAGAAATATGTCAGCCTTTTCCTGTATCTCCTTGGTACTCAATCCATCCCATGAATGCCAGCCCAGCAACATCCAGCTGTGGCTATCTGCCCTGGGGCCTCCCCTCACTATGGCCTCCATACAGCCCATGAGTGGGGCAGGCAGAGGAGCTGGAATTTGATACCCAAGTGTCCAGAGTGTGGCCAGACTAATGACCCCATAGACTGTAGCCTACCAGGCTCCTCTGTCCATGGGATTTTCCAGGCAATAGTACTAGAGTGGATTGCCATCTCCTTCTCCAGGGGATCTTCCCAACCCAGGGCTCAAACCCGGGTCTCCCACATTGCAGACAGGCACTTTACCATCTGAGCCACCAGGGAAGTCCAATCCGTGATACTGCTGTTTCAGTATCCAGTTTGGATGGCCAAGCAGCCCACAGGGGCCTGACCTGCCACTAGACAGCAGCAGCAGACAGAGACAGACCAGTGTAAACTTCTGTCGTGAGTGGTCAAGCAGCCTGTGAGCCTCGGTCTCCCCAAGATACCTCTTAAGTAAGACACATGCAAAGCTTACCGGAATCCCTCTCCATTTGATTTGAATTGTCCAATCCAGTCCCAGCCTGAGAACCTCCAAGCCATCTGCTGATGGATTCTGTCAGAGGATGTGCCCCAGATCCTCTTTCTCTGGACCTCCCCTAGGGACCCCTTGGGCTATGCCATGTACTCACCCCAGGGCCTAAGTTATAAATGTCCCTGCTTCACTTCTTGTGTGCTCTTGGGTTGAACCGCTACCATACACCACCCCAGGGCTCTCCTTAAGTGTTAAACTGACAAATTTCAAGCACTTGAGTGGTTCTCAACCATGATCAAGGGTGTGGATCTGTCTCTTATACACATCTGGAGTAAAGAGACAGACCAGTGTAAACTTCTGTCGTGAGTGGTCAAGCAGCCTGTGAGCCTCGGTCTCCCCGAGATATCTCTTAAGTAAGACACATGCAAAGCTTACCGGAATCCCTCTCCATTTGATTTGAATTGTCCAATCCAGTCCCAGCCTGAGAACCTCCAAGCCATCTGCTGATGGATTCTGTCAGAGGATGTGCCCCAGATCCTCTTTCTCTGGACCTCCCCTAGGGACCCCTTGGGCTATGCCATGTACTCACCCCAGGGCCTAAGTTATAAATGTCCCTGCTTCACTTCTTGTGTGCTCTTGGGTTGAACCGCTACCATACACCACCCCAGGGCTCTCCTTAAGTGTTAAACTGACAAATTTCAAGCACTTGAGTGGTTCTCAACCATGATCAAGGGTGTGGATTTGTCCATACCCAGTTCCCTGGGTATGGAAATTGATAGCTAGGGTGACAGGTGTGAGCTGTTCGTCTCACTCTAGAGATGAGCCCAAGATGTATTTACCCATGTGTGTGTGTTGGGGGGGGAGGAGTGGGGGGTAGGGGGTGGTGTGTGCTCAGTTGCTAAGTCACGTCCAACGCTTTGTGACCCCGTGACTGTAGCCTGCCAGCCTCCTCTGTTGCACTTGGGTTGCACTTGCTCCAAAAAGCAGCTGGTGGGAACTCTGAGGCATTTTGTATTCCGTGTCCTAGAGCTCCCTGGTAAGACCCACCCCAGTGCCCATATGGTTACCTGCCCTCCAGTCCATCCTTACTGACTCCTTTCCCTACCTTACCTTCTAACTTCCCTACTAGTGCTTCCAAGGACCACTTCCTTAATAAATGACTTGAACTACATTCTGTGTCTCTGGGGTCTGTTGAGGAAACTCAGCTTAAGATGAAGACTAACTCCAAGGGGCAGAGTATGGCTTTGCTGTAGCCATGGGAGTCTGAAAAGCCTGATGATGACTTACAGTGGGTATTAATGTAGAATTGCTGCAGGCTGTTGAACAGGGATGGGTGTGTTGTTTACACAAAATGATTCTAAGTTTCTGTGGTCTAGTGTGCTTTGTACTGAAGGGAGCCTGCAACCTAGGGAAATTATTTTTGCCATTCTTAGTGACAAAGGAAGTTTGGATTAGTTGGGAAGAAGCTAAAACAAAAATAAGGAACAGATGAAAGACATGAAGGAGAATCAGTGGGGACTGATGCTGACTGAGTTAGTGATGGAGGAGTGGGAAGAATGGAGGAAGCAAAATTACCTGCTTAGAGAACTGAGAGGGTGGCAGTGTTCTTGGCAGGTGTGATTTATGCCTAATTTGTAGCCCTGCTTACAGAGTAATATTTATTGGTCTTGAGACTATCCTGAATCCCTGTGTAGTTCATCAGAACGGGATTCATTTCTCTCAAAGAAAGGACCTTGTGAAACCTTTGGAAATGTAGTCAGTGTTTCATATGACTTTAATGGATTTTTCTCCAGCCCTCCAATACACATACATCTTTTCCCTGCACTGAAGTCCTCGAACCCATCCTTTCTCTTTATGAATAAAAAGATAGGTTTTTCTTAACAACAGACCCTTTAGTGAATGATTGGAGCTAAGGTTTTAATATGTCAAAGCCAGGACCCGTTAACCATTGGCAGCCCCTCTCAACAATCACCACCAGAGGCAGCTTCACTTGGCACTTGCTCAGAAAAGGGACTGAAATGTTCCCTACTGATCACAGAAGCAACCACATTTTCACCCCCATGCACTCTGCACAGCTTTTCAAGCCACTTAACACCCTTCAAGTGTCTGGAAACTAATAGCACGCTCTTTACACATGGCTCTCCTCTTCGCTTGTTTGTTACCTGTCAGGATTTATTTATTTATGTATGTCTAAGAGGAAAGCCTAATGGTTGTAAGTGATCTCTGAGCTCCTAAGGAAACTTCACCGGCCAGTAATATGTGCCTTTTAGTATTTTAATTTTATATTTCAGCTTATTGATAAAATATACTGTGGAGGAAAGGTTATACAGTCCTAGCATGATGTAAGTTTGTGCCATTTGAAAATTGCTAAGGACAATGAATGTGCTGTTTTTTGAATGAGTCAGGTGAAGGAAAAAACCTCATGAGCTTAATTCTTCCATTGCAGGTAAGGGATTCTGAAAAGAATGGAAACTGATAGCTAGGGTGACAGGTTTGAGCTATTCCTCCCCCTCTAGAAATGAGCCCAAGATGTGTTTACACGTGTGTCTGTGTGGGTGTGGGTGTGCTCAGTCACTAAGTTATGTCCAGCTCTTTGTGACCCTATGGACTGTAGCCTGCCAGCCTCTTCTGTCCATGGAATTTTCTAGGCAAGAATATTGGAACAAGTTGCCGTTTCCTACTCCAGGAGATGTTTCTAACCCAGGGATGGAACCTACACCTCTTGGGTCTCCTGCATTGGCCGTTCAGTTTAGCTCAATTCAGTTGCTCAGTCATGTCCAACTCTTTGTGACCCCATGGACTGCAGCACACCAGGCTTCCCTGTCCATCACCAACTCCCAGAACTTACTCAAACTCATGTCCATTGAGTCAGTGATGCCATCCAAACATCTCATCCTTTGTCCTCCCCTTCTCCCCCTGCCTTCTGTCTTTCCCAGCATCAGGGTATTTTCTGATGAGTCAGTTCTTCACATCAGGTGGCCAAAGTATTGGAGTTTCAGCTTTAGCATCAGTCCTTCCAATGAATATTCAGGACTGATTTCCTTTAGGATTGACTTGTTGAATCTCCTTGCAATCCAAGGGACTCTCAAGAGTCTTTTCCAACACCACAGTTCAAAAGCATCTCTTTGGCGCTCAGCTTTCTTCATAGTCCAACACTCACATCCATACATGACCCCTGGAAAAACCATACCCTTAACTAGACGGACCTTTGTTGGCAAAGTAATGTCTCTGCTTTTGAATATGCTATCTAGGTTGGTCATAATTTTCCTTCCAAGGAGTGAAAGTGAAGTCACTCAGTCGTGTCCAACTCTACGACCCCGTGGACCATAGCCTATCAGGCTCATCTCTCCATGGGATTCTCCAGGCAAGAATACTGGAGTGGGCTACCATGTCCTTCTCCAGGGGATCTTTCCAACTCAGGAATCAAACCTGGATCTCCCTCATTGCAGGCAGATGCTTTAACTTCTGAGCCACCAGGGAAGCCCAAGGAGTAAGTGTCTTTTAATTTCAAGGCTGCAGTCACCATCTGCAGTGATTTTGGAGCCCAAAATATATTAATAATTCTAGAACATTTGTTACGGAGAGGAAAATTTATGTTTAACTTGACAAAGTTTATTCATATTATCTCTTCCACTTGGAGGTACAACTTATTACACAGACTTCCAATAATCACTCTCCATAAAAGGATCCCAGGAATCATAGAGAAAGCAAGTGAAATGAAATACGATACCATGTTAGACATAAGTGACTGAGTGACTTCACTTTCACTTTCATGCACTGAAGAAGGCAATGGCAACCCACTCCAGTGTTATTGCCTGGAGAATCCCAGGGATGGGGGAGCCTGGTGGGAGGCCGTCTATGGGGTCACACGGAGTCGGACACGACTGAAGCGGCTTAGCAGCAGTAGCAGCACCATCTACAAATTGACTCTTTGGTTTAATTCAGTCAAATTATTATTAAATTATCCCAATAAGCATTTATTTGTGTTATTAGAGTGATGGGGAAAAGCTAGATGCAGTTAGCTTCAGAATCTTAATGCCCAAAGCAAGGCCTTCATGAGACCCTCTTTGATGACTGAAAAAGGAATAAGGCTGTGGATCAATATGTGAACCATTCTGTGAATTTAAAAGGAAGATCCATTTCCTGAATGCATATTGAGCCACCTGCTTCCTACTTTCAAACACACACACACACACACACACACACACACACACACACCCCTCCAGTGTGGAATATGTATAATGAAAATATCAGGCTGCACTGTCCAGTATAGCAGCCCCTGGCTACATGTGTCTGTTGAGCCCTGGAAAGATGCAGAATCCAAAGCAAGATGTGTTACAAAGCACACAGATTTCAAAGACTTAGTACTGGGAAAAGAAGACAAATTAGCTCTTTGGTAATTTCTTACATCAATTGTAGGTTCAAATGATAATATTTGTATATATTCACTTCAGTAAAATATAAAATTAATTGCACATTTATTGTTACTTTTAAAATATTGTCATGAGAAAATTTAAATTACCTGTGTCGCTAAACAGTTTCTGTTGGACTTCCCTGGTGGCTCACCAGTAAAGAATCTGCCTGCAATGCGGGAGACCTGGTTTTGATCCATGAGTCGGGAAGATCCCCTGAAGGAGGGCATGGCAACCCACTCCAGTACTTTTGCCTGGAGAACCCCATGGACAGAGGAGCCTCGTAGGCTGCAGTCCAGAGGATCACACAGAGCTGGACCCGACTGAAGGGACTAAGCTGCAGCACAGTGGCCAGCTCTGGAAATAAGGAACTTAGGAAGTGGGTGGACTTTCCTCTCTTTCACTATTTCAGAAAATAAAGTAAGCTTCCTCCTTACATGTTCTTCCCTTTAATTCACCAGACAACATCATGCCTATCTGATGGAAAATGATGCCAACGAAACCATCTAATTAGTAAGGCCAGCTATTTCAAAACTAATTAGTTTTACAAATATCTTAAAACTCTATGCACATACAAGGAACTATTAATAAGATATTTATTTTCCTACAAACTGTGAACATTCAGCATACTTCAACTTCATTAGGATTTTATTTATACCAGTATTATTTTTATTACTGTTTGTGTCTGTCTCTTCCATTAAATTTTGTTTCAATAATAAAACAAAAAAAAACTTTTGGGAAAGAGTACAATTATCATTTAACTGAGTTTTCAAATACCTCATTTAAATGGCACATATTGAGAAATGCAGAATTCACCACCAAAGTAATAATACTAATCTGTAAGAGTGTCTTTGTAACTTTTCAATACTCTAATATAGAATTTGTTTTTTTCAATTAAGTTAGGAGGCTCTTATTTCAGTTTCCCTGTGCTAAAAGCATTAGCTTGGGTGGAGGAATTGGTTGGTGAGAACAAGTTCATTAAATACACAGTGACTTGGCACTCGAGAGAGGATAGGAAGGGACAAGCCATACTGAGATGAAATGATTGCTGGAACCCGCCATCTCACATAAGGTGGTTGCTCTTATATAAGCAATAAGCCTTTATCCTAAACTATGGAGATAAAAAGGCATGATGTGTCTTCTACTTTGAGAAAATGTAGTAGAGAGGTATGGATCATTAGGCTGATGCGTACTATTACCCTTATCTAGATTAATCCACCCATTTTCTATATAGCAGTCATTTTCTATGTAGCAACACATGACATTTTTTAAAAAATAAATCTTTTTGTTTTACTCCTCCCACTGCTGCTGCCAAGTTGCTTCAGTCATGTCTGACTCTGTGCGACCCCATAGACGGCAGCCCCCCAGGCTCCCCCATCCCTGGGATTCTCCAGGCAAGAACACTGGAGAGGGTTGCCATTTCCTTCTCCAATGCATGAAAGTAGAAAGTGAAAGTACAGTCACCCAGGCATGTTCCTCCCACTGCCAATACTTAAAATTCCAGAGTGAATTTCTAATGCACTTGGGGAAAAAACCTTAGCAAAACCCAGAAGACGCTGAATAAGCTCACCTTCCCCAGTTTCACCCCAGACGCCGCTTCCCCTTCACGCTCAGCTCTGCAACTGGCTTCTGCCTCAGAGTCGCTCCCTTTGTCATCACTCTGCCTGGAAGTCTTTCTTAAGCCCTAAGAACAGTGGAGAACAGAGGGAGCCTTAGCTTGGGCACCTCTGAGTTGCCTTCTGTGGCCCCCAGGGCCTGGTTCTCCTGTTCTCCTGACAGTAACCTTAGGTCTCAATTTTACTATTCAACTTTCTTTACAGCACAAACAACTATCTTTTTTTTTAACTTTACATACATTTAGCTGTGTGTTGTCTATTGAGAACTGAGAACATAAGCTTGCTTTATTTCTTTGATAATCTTTTCCCAGGCACATGTAGGACCCTCAATATTTAAATGACAGCTGGCTGGCTAACTGGTGACTGTCTGACTGGTGGTGGGCTGGCAGGCTGGAAGGGTAGATGAAATAACATGGGGTGTAGTATCAAGCAGAGGGGATTCGGGGTGCCGGGGAGTGGATAGAGATGGTACCTATTCCAGATTGGGAAGTTAAAGAAAAAGTTTCTGAAGGAGACAGCACCTTCCCTGGCACTGGAGATTACCAGCAGTTGTCATTCAGGCCATCAGCAAAGGGCTTTTTCTTACAGGTGAATGAGCAAGATCCCGGTGCCCAGGAGAGCCTACCATGCTCAGAGAACTACAAGTTCAGTCATGTTGCAGCATGGCATGATAGTGATGTGTGAGGACAGGTGGGCAGGGCCTGACATGCAGGAACCCGGCAAGTCAGAAGAACTGACTGTATGAGAAACCTGATTTCGACTGGATCATAAAACCAGCTGTCTGAATATGCTGCAAGTGCGCCACGCTCCAAGTGTCTGCCTGCTCACTCCATCTCAGCGTTTAGACTTCTCATGAGACTGTCATCTGAACAAAGTCAGGGACTGTCTCTCGCCTCTTGAATTCTCCACGTCTAACTGTGTGCCTCCTGCAAGGGAGGCTCCCAGCAAATTCCTGCTGAATTAAATCGAGTCTTTTCTCATGTTACTCTATAGGCCATTATCTGAACTGATATTTGAGGCTGTCTAGATTATTCTGCGCCATCACACAAAGTGCGAGAAGAGCTCATGCCCCATTGACCCTCCATAATAGTTACTTTGAATTAATATTGAGGATGGACATGCACGATAAACTGACATGCTCCAAAGCTTTCCACTGTGGAAAAATATCACCTTGACAGTAAAGAAGGCTGGGGAAAAGACCTTTTGGAGATGTAGATAGTGCATGTGTGCGTATGTCTGTCTGTATATACATATGTATGTATGTGTATGTACATGTGTGTGTGTCTGTACACACACACACATACATGTAGTTCCTGACTTGGTATAGAAAAGAGAAACCAAACAAATTCCTAAGATACAGGATTTTCTTTTTAATCAAAGAGTCACCTGAAAAGGCTATGTTCTTGTGGGAATAAGCGATTCTAAAATAGCTGTCCATTTTTCAGAGATTAGTCTTCTGCAATAGAAACCAAGTCTTGGTGGTCAGAATTCTGGGCCAGGCTAAGAAAAGCTGTCTCCTTTGCTTTCGTTTCTCTAGTGTTGAAAGCGCAGAGTGCCTTAGTTGCTCACCATCATATAAGCTGTCTCCTGGAGTTGCACTGTTTACAACAGGCTGAAACAAAGGAGCCTTGGAATTTGGTTCTGATTATTGTGACAGAGATTGAAAACGAAACGGAGAAATGATACATTAATAATGATGGTGCTTGATATACTTAATTGGAATGTTAACAACTTCAGATTCCCCAGAAGTATCTCAAAGCCTCTCCTTAGATTTGATAAGGTTAACTTCTTTTTCACTTAATTCAGAAGGCTGTATTTTTTCTGTACATTTTATTAATTTTCCGTGTCTTTATTATAACTGTGTGGAACATATTCCCTTAATCAATTAGCACTTACTTAGAGAAGCACAAACTAAAGCAAATTTGCAGAACCCCCCTTGAATTGTAACGACTCTGTCATTAGACATTTCTAAAAGGGTGTAACTATCCCATCTCTCACCTACAAGGTCTGCTACTATTAAACACTTTCATTGGGGTATAATTGATTCACAGTGTTGTGTTAGTTTCAGATGCACAGCAAAATGAATCTGTCATACCCACTGTTTTTTAGATTCTTTTCCCAAATAGACCATTACAGAGTATTGAATACTTTCCTGTGCTATACAGTATGTTTTATATATAGTAGTACTCTTGCCTGGAAAATTCCATGGACGGAGAAGCCTGACAGGCTGCAGTCATGGGGTTGCAAAGGGTTGGACACCACTCAGCAACTTCCCCTTCACTTTTCACTTTCATGCATTGGAGAAGGAAATGGCAACCCTCTCCAGTGTTCTTGCCTGGAGAATCCCGGGGATGGGGGAGCCTGGTGGGCTGCCATCTATAGAGTCACAGAGTCAGACACGACTGAAGCGACTTAGCAGCAGCGGTGTGTATGTGTCAGTCCCAAGCTCCCAGTCTATCCTTCCTCCCTTACCTCTCAGTAACAAAAAGTTTATTTTTTGCATCTGTAATTCTATATACATTTTGTAGATACATTCATTTGTAGCCTTTTTTAGATTTCTTATGTAAGTAGCCTATATTTGTCTTTCTCTCTCTGACTTACTTTGCTCAGTATGCAGATCTCTAGTCAGTCTCTATTGCTACAAATGACACTATTTTGTTCTTTTTGATGGTTGAGTAATATGCATTTTATACATGTATCCATTCCTTTGTTGATGGACATTTAGGTTGCTTTCAGGTCCTGGCTATATAGTATTAATAGAGCTACAGTGAACATTGGGTGCATGTATGATTTTCTTCATATGTCTAACTAGGAATGGGACCCTATACTGGATCATATGGTAGCTCTATTTCCAGTTTTTTTAAAGGAAACTCCATACTGTTCTCCTGGAGAAGGCAATAGCAACCCACTCCAGTGTTCTTGCCTGGAGAATCCCAGGGATGGGGGAGCCTGGTGGGCTGCCATCTGTGGGATCGTGCAGAGTCGGACGCGACTGAAGCGACTTAGCAGCAGCAGCATACTGTTCTCCACACTGGCTGTACCAGTTTGCATTCTCACCAACAATATGGGAGTGTTCCCTTTTCTCCACACCCTCTTCAGCATGTATTGTTTGCAGATTTTTTAATGATGGCCATTTCAACAGTGTGAGGTGATAACTTCATTGTAGTTTTGATTGCATTTCTCTAATAATTAGTGATGTTGAGCATCTTTTTTTATATGCTTTTTATCAATCTGTATGTCTTTGGGAAAGTGTCTCTTTAGATCTTTTGCCCATTTTTTTGATTGGGTTATTTTTTGTGTGTTGAGCTGCATGGACTATTTGTATATTTTGGAGATTAATCTTATGTCACTTGCTTTGTTTACAGGTATTTTCTTTTATTCTGAGAGTTGTTTTTTGTTTTGTTGATGGTTTCCTTAGCTGTGCAAAATCTTTTAAGTTTCATTTTGTCTCATTTGTTTGTATTTTTATTTTTATTACTCTTAGAGGTAGATCAAAAGAATATCTTGCTGTGATTTATGGCAGAGAGTGCCATGCCTTTGTTTTCTTGTACAAATTTTATAGTATCTGGCCTTACATTTAGGCCTTTAGTTGATTTTGAGTTCATTTTTGTGTATTCTTTTACATGCAGTTGTCCAGTTTTCCCAACACAACTTATCAAAGAGACTGTGTTTACTCCATTGTGTATTCTTGCTTCTTTTGTCATAGATTAGATGACCGTAAGTGTGTGGGTTTATCTCTGGACTTTGTATCCTGTTTCATCAATCTATGTATTTGTTTTTTATGCCAATATCATACTGTTTTGATGACTGTAGCTTTGTAGTATAGCATGAAGCCAAGAAGCTTAATTCCTGCCACTCCAGTTTTCTTTCTCAGTATGCTTTGGCTATTTTTGGTGTTTCCATACAAATTGTAAAATTTTTTGTTCTAGTTCTGTGAAAAATGCCATTGGTAATTTGATAGAGATTGCACTGAATTTGTAGATTGCTTTGGGCAGTATAGCCATCTTCACAATACTCTTCTAAGCAAAGAAAAGGGTATAACTCTCCATCTATTGTGTCATCTTTTATTTTCTTTCATCAGTATCTTATAGTTTTCTGAGTACAGGTCTTCCATCTCCCTCAGTGGGTTTATTCCTAGGTACTTTTATTCTTTTTAATGTGATAGTAAATACAATTATTTCTTTATCTTTGATTTTTTGGGGGTCATTGTTTAGGAATGCAAGAGATTTCTGTGAATTGATAAGCTCTATTAGTTTTCTGGTAGCATCTTCAGGATTTATACACACACACACACACACATACATACATATACACATCTACACACACACACACACACACACACATACACACATATATATGTAGTATCATGTCATCTGCAAACAGCAACTGTTTTGCTTCTTTTATCCAATTTGGATTCCTTTTATTG
This sequence comes from Madoqua kirkii, assembly GCA_006408675.1. Classification (NCBI taxonomy): domain Eukaryota; kingdom Metazoa; phylum Chordata; class Mammalia; order Artiodactyla; family Bovidae; genus Madoqua; species Madoqua kirkii. The sequence continues at coordinate 13,094 of SJYC01018127.1, forward strand.
CTTTTTCTTCTTAACCTCACTGGTCTTAAATGATGATTGCTTGTATAAAAGCAAAAAGCCCTGTAGAATCACATTAAGTCTACCAGTCAATTGATTTCTTATGAGAAACCTTTGACTTAGGGAGGCATAGACAGAAGAATGTTTTGTTTCTTGGGAGATGATGAAAACAGAAGATAATTGATGGTATTATCAAGCCTTGAATACTAAACCATCCTGAGCTTCAGATATGTTTTAGAAATGCCAGTTTGATGTGTGTAGATATAGGAAGGAAATTAAATAGCCCATGTAATTTATAACCATGTATAATAACTTGGTTTGCATACTATTGCTTTTCTTAAAAAGTTTTTGTCTTTACATATTCAGGTTGCTTGTGGAAATAAATTTTTAAATAAAATTGCCAAGTAGATGTGAAAGAATTTTCTCAAGGGGAAAATAAGAGCTAAGAGAAAGGTCTCTCTCTGCCCTAATGTCCCTAATCAAGTTAGATGGGGACAGAAATGAAGGAATTAGAGAGAGTGGTCGTAAAAAGGGAAGTTCCAAGGGGATAGAATCTTATCATTGCAGGAGATGTTGCCTGTTCTCTGTTTACATTCCTTGGACCTTAACATTTCACTGTGCTCCAACAAATTTCCAAGTGCTGCCACCTGTAATTCTGTGCCTGGGGGGTTTTCCCATAACAGTGAAAATGTTCTTTACCAGGAGTAGATCCCATTGGAACCTTGCCTTCCGTCAGTGATTTTCCAGTCTATAAATACCCTAGCTCCTCTGCTCTTAGGCGCCACTTCTTAAAATTTCCCTGCGGCATTAAACTCCAGTGGTCCATTGTGGTAGTTGGCTTGACAACAACTCATTCTTCGTTTAACTGCCTTCCTCTCGTGTATCACTTTACCATGCCTCCTGGGATCACCTCTGAACAAACTGTTTGAACTCACACTCTAGTCTTAGACTCAGTTCCTTTAGAACCTGAACTAAGACAACCACTATTTCTGCTCATAGTGGTTTTTCTTTGGATTCCAATCACTGGAATTATAGCAGCTCTTATATTTAAGAGTTATTAACCAGTTTTTAATGGTGTTGCTTTTACCCAGGCCATGAAGTTTCCTTGCGTTAGTCAATACCCATCACAGGTATGTGTTTCATAAGTATTCTTTGAATGTAGACCACCCTATGAATAGAAAGCTTATGCTTTAGCATAATTCCTACACGAAGCCCATGTTTAGATAATGTTTTATCAGATGAAGTGTGATGCTCATGCCCTTGGCAGTGGAAAGGTCTTTATCCAGCTTTAGAACAATGGCAGGATCTGTGGTACTTAAAGCCGTCTGCTTGAAGTCTGCCTGCTTACGCGGGTGTTCAGAGGAAAGAAGGGTATTTTCATCCACATCAGCATCTGGGAATAATTTATCACAGAGGTGCAGCTCATAAAACCGGTTACTCCGGATACCTTTCTCCCTTTCAAATGAGAAGAATTTGCTTTCCAGTTTGTTGGTCATGGAAGCTGAGTATGCCTTGACTCATTTCTTGGGAAATGTGAATATGAGAGAGGAAAGATTTTATTACTCAGTATGGCAAAGTGAGAGCCCATCCAAGTTGGGTAAACTGCACATAACTCATTTTATGAACACCTCTCTAAAGCATCTTAAAGTTTAGAGGATAAAGAACTCAATGGGTTTTCACTTGGTTATTTTCCCCAAGGCTAAAACTTGCAGCATATTTCAGCAGAGTTTTTTTTTTTAAAACGGTTAAACAATAGTTCTTTTTAAAATAGATGGTCTAAAATGAAATAGCACTTCAGACCTATATACAACAGCTGGTGTTCATATGATATTGTAAGATGCCTCCTTTTGCTCAGTCTCAGCCTCCTCTGGGTAGAAGAGAAATGTGAGAGTGGTAAAAAAAAAAAAGAAAAAAGAAAAAGAAAAAAGTAGGAAACACTTCTACTTGAGTTATGTCTTCCTTTTCATTGTAAAGTAAAATGTTTGAAAATTGTATGGACGATACACTACCTTGAAATTTTGTTATTCAAGATAATTGAGGCAGAGATTTCCTGAGAAACTCTTGGCCTCAATGATCTGCATCATGTCGAAATCATACAAGTCTGACTTTAGACTTCTAGTCAAAATATGTAACTTACATTTCTTCCCTCAGTCAGTCTGTTGTCATTCATGAGCTAAACACCAACAAGGTTTGTTTTTTTTTTCCATCATGTTGGTTATTGGATTGCAAAGCTTTGAAATCTGAAGACTGAGTCAGTAATTGGTGAATTGGAACCTGAATGGTTGAGGGGCTATTAGTAGGCCATGCTGGCTTTATTTAACCATTATTCATAGAAAAGCCCTTTTCCCTTCCTGATCTCTGCCATGCATACATATACATACATTAAAAGAATAATAAGGACCCTATTTGGCCCATAGTACTTTACTCATAGGCCTACCTAAAGTAATATGGAGAGAGTTCACAGTAGGCAGATCAATGAATTGATGTAAATGATCTGGTAGATAATTCAGCTTCTTGTCCCACTTAGCAGACAATACCTCTTGTAAGTGTCCTTTGCTCCAGAAGTGACCTGTAGTGGCTTTGTGTACTAGGTCAATACTGAACCACAAGATTGTACAGGAACCAGACTTTCCCACTAATTTATGTGAACCAGACTATTACAACTGAATTATTCTGGCAAACCTGAAACTTCGTCCTCTCCTCAAATGGTATAGGCTTCAAACTCTCATGTTTTTCTGGTTTACAAGAAATTTCGGGTTTTCATTATCTATAAGCCATAGAAATATGCAAATTGCCACCACTAAGCTAAGGTTCGCTGTTGTTTAGTCCTTAGGTCGTGTTTAACTCTTTTGCGACTCCATGGACTATTGCCAACCAGGCACCTCTTGCTAGATAGAAACAGAGTTCTATAACTGTAGACTTTATATCCTATCAAGAAGACCTTGAGAATCCCAACACCTTCTTCCTTCTACTCCTCTAATATTTGACGGGAAGGCTTCATTCTGATACTCTGATAGCATGATCTAAACCCTCTGATCAGTTCAGTCCTGATCAAAGTTGTCTTTCATTAGCTCTAGTTTATCCTATGTATTAGGATAGTAAGCCCCAAAGCAAAGAAAGGATATGATGAGATCCCTGTTCTATGCTGTCCTTATGGTCTTGCTGGAGACAGAGGACTTGAACCGATAAAAGACTGGGAGGATTTTGTGAAGATAGGTAAAAGCATTAGAACTCTGATAGTGATAAACTGATAAACTCTGATGGTGGGAACTTTGCCTAATGACTTAAATGAGGTGCCTTGTTTCCCGTCAGTGGATACTCAGTACATGCTTATCCAGTCTCGGAAAGCTATGCTCATCACTCTGCCTTGTTCAGCTCACCGAGAGGCCGAGCGTTTGTAAATTCCCAAGGTTCTTCTCACACGTGTGGGCTCCATTCACACTTCTTATGCAAGAACTGTTATGAGTTGGTGTTTGATTTGTTACTACGTACTAAAGCCTGTTCTATTCTGTCCTTAATGGTCTTGCTGGAGACAGAGGACTTTAACCTATAAAAGACTGAGAGAATATTTTGAAAATAGGCAGAAGCATTTAAAGCTCCGATAGTGAAAGTCAGCTGGTGAGGATGTACTTCAAGTATTCAATGCTCTTTTAGTCAAAGCAAAGAAAGAGATTTATTTTCTTTGTTGTATTTATTTTATTGAAGTATAGCTGATTTTCAAGGTATTAATTTCTGGTGTAGAGCAAAGTGATTCATTTCACTTTGATAGAGCAAAGTTATACATATATGTATGCATTATTTTTCGTAGTGTTTTCCATTGTGGTTATCACAGGATGTTGAATACAGTCCCCTGTGATATACAGTGGAACCCTATTGTTTAGCCATTCTCTGTGGAATAGTTTGCACCTACTAATCCCGACCTCGCAGCCCAGCTCCCCCCACTCCCCACCCCCACTGACAGCACAAGTCTGTCCTCTGTGCCTGTCAGTGTGTTTCATAGATGGGTTTATATGTGTCATATTGTAGATGCCGCATGTAAGTGATACCATTTGGTATTTGTGGCAGGAAAAAGTGCTGCTTTTCCTGGAACTCATGTTATTCCATTTCAGATGGTGTCTAATGAGTATGCAAGCTAAAAACCTAACCCTTCCTCCTGATACCCCATTCTTCCCCATGCTGTGCTGCTGTGTAGCTGCCAAATTGTGTCCAGCTCTTTGAAACCCCATGGATTGTAGCCCCCCAGGTTCCCTGTCCATGGGATTCCCCAAACAAGAATACTGGGGTGAGTTGCCATTTCTTTCTCTTGGGGATCTTCCTGACCAAGGGATCAAACCCACATCTCCTGATTGGCAGGTGCATTCTTTACCACTGAGCCACCAGGGGAGCCCCATTCTTCCCCATGGCCTGTGTCTATTCAAATTCTGTTCATTCCTCAGAAAGATGGTAGTGATGACCCTATACGTGAGACAGCAAAAGAGACACAGATATAAAGAACAGACTTTTGGACTCTGTAGGAGAAGGCAAGGGTGGGATGATTTGAGAGACTAGCATTGAAACATGTATATTATCATCTGTGAAGTAGATGATCAGTCCAAGTTCAACACATGAAACAAAAGACACTCAAAGCTGGTACACCGGGACGACCCTCAGGGATGCGATGGGGGCTGGGGGAAGTGGGAGGAGGGGCTTCAAGATGGGGGACACATGTACACCCACGGCTGATTCATGTCAGTGTGTGGCAAAAACCACCACAATATTGTAATTAGTCTCCAGTGAAAATAAATTAATTAATTTTAAAAATTCTGTTCATTCCTCTTCCCTAATGTCTCTCAAATCTCCATCCACCTCTTTCTCCCCAGTGCCAGCATCTTCAGGTTAGGCCACCACTGAATCACTGCCACACCCTCCTAATTAATCTCTCTGCCTATATTCTTGCCACCATCAGCTCTTCCATCCCATCCTATGGAGTTGCATTTGAAAATTGCAACTTCACTTGGGCTGTTTTCTCCCTAATGTCCCCACTGATATCAGAATAAAGCTTCTGAGCATCCTGCACATGGTTTGGCCTGGCCCTACCCATCTCTACTGAGTTACTTATCACTGTATGCCTCCCATGCTAATTAACTCCTGAACAATGTGTCCTTCCCCAAAGAACTGTTCTTTCTTTTTCCTCAAGGATATTTGACCTGTAAGTCTCCTCTCTCTCTCATTTTTCTCTGTGAATCCCTGCTCATCCTTCAGGACTCAAACTGCACGTTTTGTCCCATCCTCTCTGGTTCTTTCCGTGCCTTCCTCTCAACACTGCCTTTAGGATCCTGCTGATTTGTTCCTGGAGCAAGTGCCCTGTGCTAATAGACCCCAGCACGGCACTGACCACGCTGTAATGAAAGAAACTGTTAACTTGTCTGTTTCTCCCACTGGGAAGTCAGGGACTGTGGCTTTTCTCAGTTATATATTCCCAGCAGCTGGCACTGTGCATCTGTTCAGCAAACATTTGCTGGGCAAATGTAGTTAAAGGTCATACAACTAGTAATTGGGGGAGCAGGGGTTCAAACACCAATTCTCTGGGTTTCACGCATAGTACTGTGTTATCGATACCATGTTCCCACACCTCCAGAGAAGACAGACCTTGCGCTTTCTGCGTGAAGCTAAAATACCTGCAACACCCACCCTTCCACCTCACTTCTGGTTTTCAAGACGTAAGTTGAAATATTTTAAGAAGAAGGATGTGCCTCCAACTAAAATCCAATTGCCTGTTTTATACTAAATCTTTACCTGTTCTCAATGGCCCTTTAGAACTAAAGATAAAACCCTTTAAAAATGGGCTTTAACATGTATTTTCTTAAATGTGTTCACTGCCATCTTTTTTACCCCTAAATTTTTGCTTACAACAGACCTCCCAGGAGGACTGATTTTTAAACATTTTTAAAAATCATGCTTTGTTTCTTTCCATTATCTCTGTCTCTCCCTACAAACTTGAGCTTTCCTACTGTAGATCTGGTAATTCATATTCATGTTATAACAACATGAAAAAAAAAATTCCTCTGTTTAGACCTCACAGCTCAAAGCTGCCTAAATGCACTGTGCTCAGCACTAGGACAAGGCTACCACTGCTCACATCTCATGGTGAAACACCTGAGAATCTTGCCACCAAATAGACCAACCGGCATGCATCTTGTGCAAAGAGTCATATGTTCTTGCCATTGCTAACTCACTCTTGATAATTTAGTTGAAAAGAGTCCAACAGTGAGAAATGAATGCTATTAGATGTACTATACATCTATTATACATGTGTGTTAACATCTATACTAATATGTACTCTGTATATTAACACATAAATTTATGCATTATTTATATATAAATTTGTTTTACATATTTGTATTAAAAATTCAGTAAGATGAGTGAAAATATTTTATAGGAAAGTTCTGGTATTTATAGAGAATACATTTTGCACTGATTTTTAATTAGCAAAATACAACCTTAGAAGCTTATAGTACTGGCTTTTCTTTGCTTTATCTGAGCAAGGTGGGTAAGGAAGTTTCATGACGTCCACTTTCCTAGTTAGAAGTCATCTCTCAGTAGATTTGGAAATTGACTCTCTGATCTGAACATTGTGTTGAGACCTCTATATGAACAAGTATCTTCCCTCATAGACTCCAAATTTAGACCACATGATGTCCATTACAGAAGTAAATGGATTTGCACTAGATTGTTGCCCATATATAGGTGGTGCTAGTGGTAAAGAACCCGCCTGCCAATGCAAGAGGCATAGGAGGTGCAGGTTCAATCCCTGGGTTCAGAAGATCCCCTGGAGGAGGAAATGGCAACCCACTCCAGTATTATTGCCCAGAGAATCCCATGGACAGATGACCCTGGCGGTCTGCATTCCATGGGTCACAAAGAGTCAGACACAACTGAATTGACTTAGCACACACATATGTTGCCCACGCATAAGCCAAAATACTAAGCTGGCCTAATTATAGAATCACTGACATTTAGAATGAGAAGTTTCCTTGGTAAATATCTCATTTAGCTCATGGATTTACTCAAAGGGGAATTTGAGATACAGCTGTGATTGTTGGAAAGCTGAAACACCAAATGTCCTACCTTTCCCAGTGGTCCAGTGATTAAGATGCTGTGCTTCCATTGCATGGGGTGCAGGTTTGATCCCTGATCAGGGAACTAAGATCCTACATGCTGCACAGCACAGCCAAAAACAAAACAAACAAAAGCCCTCCAAACCAAAAAACAATACCCAGTTGTGCATGTGACTGGTGATAGAAGCAAGGTCCGATGCTATAAAGAGCAATATTGCATAGGAACCTGGAATGTCAGGTCCATGATACAAGGCAAATTGAAAGTGGTCAAATAGGAGATGGCAAGAGTGAACGTCAACATTCTAGGAATCAGTGAACTCAAATGGACTGGAATGGGTGAATTTAACTCAGATGACCATTATATCAACTACTGCAGGAAGGAATCCCTCAGAAGAAATGGAGTAGCCATCATGTTCAACAGAAGAGTCTGGAATGCAGTACTTGGATGCAATCGCAAAAACAACAGAATGATCTCTGTTCGTTTCCAAGGCAAACCATTCAGTATTACAATTATCCAAGTCTATGCCCCAACCAGTAAATGGATTTGCACTGGAGAAGCTGAACGGTTCTATGAAGACCTAGAAGACGTTTTAGAACTAACACCCAAAACAGATGTCCTTTCCATTATAGGGGACTGGAATGCTAAAGTAGGAAGTCAAGAAACCCCTGGAGTGACACGCAAATTGGGCCTTGGAATGCGGGATGAAGCAGGGCAAAGGCTAACAGAGCTCTGCCAAGGAACACACTGTTCATAGCAAACACCCTCTTCCAACAGCACAAGAGAAGACTCTACACATGGACATCACCAGATGGTCAACACCGAAATCAGATTGACTATATTCTTCACAGCCAAAGATGGAGAAGCTCTATACAGTCCCCAAAAACAAGACCAGGAGCTGACTGTGGCTCAGATCATGGACTCCTTATTACCAAATTCAGACTGAAATTGAAGAAAGCAGAGAAAACCGCTAGGCCATTCATGTATGACCTAAATCAAATCCCTTATGATTATACAGTCTAGTGAGAAATAGATTTAAGGGCCTAGATCTGGTAGACAGAGTGCCTGATGAACTATGGAATGAGGTTCATGACACTGTACAGGAGACAGGGATCAAGACCATTCCCATGGAAAAGAAATGCAAAAAAGCAAAATGGCTGTCTGGGGAGGCCTTACAAATAGCTGTGAAAAGAAGAGAAGCGAAAAGCCAAGGAGAAAAGGAAGGATATAAGCATCTGAATGCAGAATTCCAAAGAATAGCAAGAAGAGATAAGAAAGCCTTCCTCAGTGATCAGTGCAAAGAAATAGAGAAAAACAACAGAATGGGAAAGATTAGAGATCTTGTCAAGAAAATTAGAGATACCAAGGGAACATTTCATGCAAAGATGGGCTCAATAGTACAGAAATGGTATGGACCTAACAGAAGCAGAAGATGTTAAGAGGTGGCAAGAATACACAGAAGAACTGTACAAAAAGGATCTTCATGACCTGGATAAACATGATGGTGTGATCACTCATCTAGAACCAGACATCTTGGAATGTGAAGTCAAGTGGGCCTTAGAAAGCATCATGATGAACAAAGTTAGTGGAGGTGATGGAATTCTAGTGGAGCTGTTTCAAATCCTGAAAAATGATGCTGTGAAAGTGTTGCACTTAATATGCCAGCAAATTTGGAAAACTCAGCAGTGGCCACAGGACTGGAAAAGGTCAGTTTTCATTCCAATCCCAAAGAAAGGCAATGCCAAAGAATGCTCAAACAACCGCACGATTGCACTCATCTCACACGTAGGTAATGCTCAAAGTTCTCCAAGCCAGGCTTCAGCAATACGTGAACCGTGAACTTCCTGATGTTCAAGCTGGTTTTAGAAAAGGCAGAGGAACTAGAGATCAAATTGCCAACAGCTTCTGGATCATGGAAAAAGCAACAGACTTCCAGAAAAACATCTATTTCTGCTTTATTGACTATGCCAAAGCCTTTGACTGTGTGGATCACAATCAACTGTGGAAAATTCTGAAAGAGATGGGAATACCAGACCACCTAAACTGCCTCCTGATGAATCTGTATGCAGGACAGGAAGCAACAGTTAGAACTGGACATGGAACAACAGACTGGTTCCAAATAGCAAAAGGAGTACGACAAGGCTATATATTGTCACCCTACTTATTTAACTTCTATGCAGAGTACATCATGAGAAATGCTGGACTGAAGAAACACAAGCTGAAATCAAGATTTCTGGGAGAAATATCAATCACCTCAGATATGCAGATGACACCACCTTTATGGCAGAAAGTGAAGAGAAAATAAAAACCCTCTTGATGAAAGTGAAAGTGGAGAGTGAAAAAGTTGGCTCAAAACTCAACATTCAGAAAACGAAGATCATGGCATCCAGTGCCATCACTCCTTGGGAAATAAATGGAGAAACAGTGGAATCAGTTCAGACTTCATTTTGGGGGGCTCCAAAATCACTGCAGATGGTGACTGCAGCCACGAAATTAAAAGATACTTACTCCTTGGAAGAAAAGTTATGACCAAACTAGATAGCATATTCAAAAGCGGAGACATTACTTTGCCAACGAAGGTCCGTCTAGTCAAGGCTATGGTTTTTCCTGTGGTCATGCATGGATGTGAGAGTTGGACTGTGAAGAAGGCTGAGCACCAAAGAATTGATGCTTTTGAGCTGTGGTGTTGGAGAAGACTCTTGCGAGTCCCTTGGACTGCAAGGGGATCCAACCAGTCCATTCTGAAGGAGATCAACCCTGGGATTTCTTTGGAAGGACTGATGCTAAAGCTGAAACTCCAGTACTTTGGCCACCTCATGTGAAGAGTTGACTCATTGGAAAAGACTCTGATGCTGGAAGGGATTGGGGGCAGGAGAAGAAGGAGATGATGGGATGGCTGTATGGCATCACTGACTTGATGGACATGAGTCTGAGTGAACACCAGGAGTTGGTGATGGACAGGGAGGCCTAACGTGCTGCAGTTCATGGGGTCGCAAAGAGTTAGACACGACTGAGCAACTGAACTGAACTGAACAGAATACTCCAGACACATCTCTTGTACTCCCTCCCAATGTAACCACCCCTCTTGTTCCACTCTTCAATCTCTGTCCCTGTTGACTTGCTTTGCAGGCTCATATAAATAGAGTCATATAGTATTTGTTCTTTTGTGCCTGGTTCCCTGGTGGCTCAGATGGTAAAGAATCTACCTGCTATTTGGGAGACCTTGGCTCAGTTCCTGGGTTGGGAAGATCCTCTGCAGAATGGAACAGCTACCCACTCCAGCATTCTTGCCTGGAGAATCTCACGGACAGAGGAGCCTGGCAGGTTTAGTCCATGTGTTGCAAAGAGTCGGACATGACTGAACGACTTTCACTTTCATTTTTTTTCTTGCTGATTAATATTTTCTTTTGTTGTTGTTATTGTTGTATTTCCCACTAGATTTTTCTATGTTGTTGCCTGTTTTGATAGTTGCTTTCTTGTCATTGTTGAGGAATATTCCATTGTATAGTTATAACATGAGTTGGATTTTGTTTTGTTTTTATCCATTTTGATGTACATTGGAGTTGTTTCCAATTGACCTTTTTAAAATAACACTTCTCAGAATATTATTCTACATGTCTTTTGGTGTACATAAGTATTCATCATCTTTGTTTGATATGTATCAGGAGTAGAATTATTGGGTCCTAGGAAATTATATTTTTGGCTTTAGTGATAGGTTACCTAAAACTTTTGCAAGAGTAGCTACACCAGTTTCCAGTCTCATATGCAGAGTATGAAAGCTCAGTTTGCTCCACATCTTGCCCAACTGATATTATTATTATCATTAGCCATTTCGTTCCAGGAATATCTCACTGTGGTTTTAATTTGCATTTAATAAGCATCTCTTTATAAGCTCACTGGCTATTTGAATATCTTCTTTTGTGAAGTATGTATTCTAGCCTTTTTACTGTTTTGTAGAAGTGGATTATCTTTTTATTTTTCCCTGCTAATCTGGGGGGCTTCTTAATATACTCTTGGACACAAATTTTTTGTCAGATTGTGAATATCATCTCCTCTGTGGCTTGCCTTTGTAGTCTCGGATGACAGAGACTGGTGGGCTGCCATCTATGGGGTCGCACAGAGTCGGACACGACTGAAATGACTTAGCAGCAGTGGCAGCAGCAATGATGTCTTTTAATGAACACAAGTTCTTAATTTTAATAAAATCTCAATTCTTCTTTATAAAATTTATTTCTTTAAAGCATCATTTACTTATCTTTGTAGCATTAACTTGTACATATTGGGTTGGCCAAAAAGTTTATGTGAGTTTTTCTATAAGATGTTATGGAATATCCCAGATAAACTTTTGGGCCAACCCAATATTATATCACTTGTATAAATTATTTAAAATATGCCTTCATTTATTCTGTTATTTAAAAGATAGTTTTTAAATACCCAGCAATTCTCTTCCTCTAGTCTATTAGTACTTCCCCCATGACATTTGGCAAATTCTTTGGTTGTAATTAGTTTCTATTTACGATGTATATTTTTAAATTTAATTTTGAAGATAAGACAGTATATTAGGTGCTAGTAAGAGATTTCTTACTCTAACACCACCATGACACACTTACATTAAATGAAATTCAGACTGGCCATTTGAAAATACTAATTTGCAGTGTCTTATTGAAATGAATTGTGCACACTTACATGTATGCATACATATGAAAAGTTGTAAAAATTGCATTATTTTGTAGCACTGCACCTTTCAATGTGATTTCAGAACATGAACTGTACAATATTTTGAGCACGAGATCTAAGATGTAGGAAGAAAGCATGTGAAGCACATTGAAATTCTGGCAAACAATTATTGTTTGATTACTTTGTTGCTTTTAGTAAAGAAGCATTGCAAAATGAGTAGCCTTATTAATCATCAAAAACATCAGAATGAACTTTAAGAATCAGGAAATTAGAAATAGGTGGGTCAAGTCAGTTGGCCAAGATAATGATACAAATTAAATCAAGATCCAGCTAGGGAAAATAATCCACCTTGAATACTTGAGTCTGTCCCTGCATCTTTATGACATGTACATTATCAGACAACAGATCTACAATTTGATGAGATATACAATTTGATGAGTTTCTAATGTTAATATAAACTATAATAATGTTCTCTAAGCCAAATGATGTTTGATGTATTCTAAACTTCTGTTTAAATATTGGATTTTCTTTTAATTCCTGCATGGATAATTTATGGGAAAGTTATAATTAAATACATGATCCTTGAAGCCATAACTTAAGTTACATTTATTAGCAAAAATTTATAAAATACAGGGATGGAACTGTAAGTTGATGTACCATTAACCGCTGTCTTTTAGTACAGTCTCCAGATAATAGAGAACTGATTGGGGAAAAAAAAAAAGTTTTTACTTTTGCATGGAAAAATAAGTCTTCACTTTATTAAACTGATACCATGATTGAAAGAAATTTACTTTTGCTTAATTGATTGTCACTTTGTATTTGTATAGATTTAGTATTAATCACTTGGAGAAGGAAATGGCAACCCTCTCCAGTGTTCTTGCCTGGAGAACCCCAGAGACGGGGGAGCCTGATGGGCTGTCGTCTCTGGGGTCGCACAGACTCGGACATGACTGAAGTGACTTAGCAGCAGTAGCAGTAGCAGTATTAATCACTTAATACAAAGTGTTTAGATAAATTGCTTAGTATTTATATAGTTAAATAGATCATATAGATAGATATTTAAATATTACCCATCAATATTTTAGGGCTTCCCAGCTTTGCTAGTGGTAAAGAACCCTCCTCCCAATGCAGGAGATGTAAGAAACACAGGTTTAATTCCTGAGTCAGGAAGACCTCCTGGAGGAGGGCATGGCAACCCACTCCAGAATTCTTGCCTGGAGAATCCCATGGACAGAGGAACCTGGTGGGCTATGGTCCATGGGGTTGCAAAGAATCAGATACAAATAAGCGATAAGTTGCTTATCAATACTTTATGGGGTTTTCAGTAAGGGAAGGAGAGGAGATTTAGAGATGAGAAGAGGGTTGTAAAGTAGGAAAGAACTCAGAAGATCCAGGAGCTCGAGGGAGAAGAGGGGTGTACCTGCTCTCATGACAATGTACATGCTGCTGCTGCTAAGTCGCTTCAGTCGTGTCCGACTCTGTGCGATCCCATAGTAGTCAGACCACCAGGCTCCCCCGTCCCTGGGATTCTCCAGGCAAGAACACTGGAGTGGGTTGCCATTTCCTTCTCCAATGCATAAAAGTGAAATGTGAAAGTTAAGTCGCTCAGTCGTGTCCGACTCTTAGCAACGTCATGGACTGCAGCCTACCAGGCTCCTCCATCCATGGTATTCTCCAGGCAGGAGTACTGGAGTGGGGTGCCATTGCCTTCTCCAATTACACTAATTTCTGTTCTGTGATGCTCCCATCAGCATGGTAGTTTCCACTCTCACACCCTCAAATAAATTGCTGAGTTAAAATCTATTATAGTGAAAATGGCTTATGACACACAGACAATCACTTTTCTCCTAAATATATTCGCAAATGACTCATAAGTGTTTGCTTGGGTGTTTTATTTAGAAACAACATGGATAAATATTTAAAAGAGTACTGCTAATGACAAAGCAAATGTGAACTATAAAATATGTCGACTGCTTTAAAATCTGCCCTCTGCAAATAGAGCTGACTAAAGAGAGAGGAAAGTGTAAGATAAAAGCAGGTGAGCTCTTCATGAAATGCATGCACATGTGTGTGTTCATGTCTGTGGGAAGCAAATCATATTTGCAAACCAAGGCCCACATATGCTGAATAGAGAAGAGCTTCATTTAACAGACGCATCTGCCAGGAAAATCTAGGGATATAATTAAGGTTTTATAGTCCGAGCGTGACTAGATTGCTTTTAAAAGCACTGCTTCTCCAGTGTTCTTTTATGCTTTGATCAAACATGTCAGCCAATGAAAAAAGTGGTCATTTATTTCTTTTGAAAGCAGGAAAAATAAAGAGATTTACATTAAATAGCAGTCATCACGATGTTCATAAAAGTTTCCAACTATTGATCAACATGCCTGGTTTCCAACTACAATTTACTTAATCGGATTTGCATCTTCAGTCACGCTGCAGTTCCCATACCAAGATGGTAGAGTTGTTCCAAGCGCTGGGCGGCTGGTCAAATGCACATACGGCTGTGTAATTGTCAGAAAATGTCCTTGTGTCAGATGGGGCCACAGCTTATAGCGAAAACAATCCTGTTAGTGCTTCTGCAGCATATGAAGAGACAGCTCCACTTTATTAGTGAGATTACACTGGCCAAGGATGACTGGCTGTCTGAGTCACCTCAGGCCAATCATGAAGCAATTGCTGGGGTCACTGGGCAACCCAGTCCAATTCAGTCATTCAGACAACTGGAATAACCAGACTGTAAAATAGTTGGTCTGGTTATTTCTTAATGGTGCAATTGGATCAACCAGAGATCCAATTAATTGCTGAGCTGTCAGTGACTGGTGGTCTTGCTAATGAGCTCAGCTGTTAGTAATGAGCTTGAATTGATTGTACAGGCTCCTGATCGATTGTACAATTTGCATTTACTATGTTGGGGATGGGATGAGATTGATTTAAGTTTGATGATCTCATTGAACTCAGAGATATACCACGTATTTGTGTGTGTGTGTGCATTTATCTATATGTGTGTGTTATTTTCTCAACAGTAATGCATATCTCTGATATGCATGAGATATCTCTGATGAATAGTGCTATTTTAAGATGCAGCTGTTCTACCCTGTGGGAGTAAGTTGCATTGGACAGTTCTACAGACTCTTACAGGGCTTCCCTAGAGGATCAGTGGTAAAGAATCCACCTGCCATGTAGAAGGTGTGGGTTCAATCCCCGGATTAGGAAGATCCACTGGAGAAGGAGATGACAACACACTCCGGCATTCTTGCCTGGGAAATCCCATGGAAGGAGGAGCCTGGCAGGCTACAGTCCATGGGGCTGCAAAAGACCTGGACATGACTCAGTGGCTAAACAACGAGACCAGCAATGCAGACTGTCACAGAGATCTGTGAGAGGAGAGACATTCAAGTTTGCATGAAAACTGTATATTCAGAAGGGGTGGAGGAGAAGAAAAGCATCCTTCCTTCATTCTAACATGCTCTATGTGAGAAAACCCACTGCAGGGTTCCTTGTCTATACATGACATGGTAAGGTCAAATCTCCTTGTGTTTTGCTGAGTTGCCTATAGAAGTAGAGCTTGATGCCATTGTGATATGGCATGACAAAGTAAATAATTGTTATAAAACATTCATGGAAAAATATGGAGCCCATGAGCTTTCCCCCACCCATGGAGAGAAACTCCCAAGGAATTTCTCTTCGGAGGAAAGAATTAGCTGCTCACACCAGCTCATTTCTTAGTAATGGTCCATAGACAGGTGCTCATCCTAGACAACATTCTCACCATCCAAAGCAAAATGAGAAAAGCTTAAGAGTGATGGTTTGGGGAAATGAAAGATGTGAAAAAAAATCTTTATGGTCGGTTCCCCTTTCTCTTACATATGGGAGGACCTTGTGACACTTGGGCCAGTTTAAGCCTTGACTGTAGAAGTACTAGAAGCTTCTACCTCCTGTGGTGAGATGCTTGCTGTCAGGACACTCCCTCCCAGAACCCAGTCACCATATGATGAAAAGCTCAAACCAAATGCCAAGACAAACACAGGCAGGCACTCTGGTCAACAGCCACTGCTGAGCCCCCAGCCAGCTGCCAGCTGACTTACACTGACCCCCCTCTGAGCTCAGTGATCCCACATAATTGAAAAGATAGTAAAAAGGTCACTGTTTAAGTTTTGGGTTGACTTGTTCTCAGTCATAGATACTTGTAAGCATGGCATACATTCACTTGTGTAAGATTATTAGCTTCTGTTTCTGAGAAGGAGTGCCTCTTCTAAGACTCTGCACTTCTTACTTCTTTTGATGTCAAAATATCCTTTTTTTCCCCCTAGCTTTGTTTAGATATAATTGACATATAAAATGTTTTTAGATTCCACATGTAAGGGAGATCATACTGAATTGTCTTTGTCTGATTTATGCAAGTTCCATCCATGTTGTCACAAATGGCAGGATTTTCTGATTCACTGATGGATATTTCTTTTTGATGCAATGATCAGAATAAATAGCAGTGATGCATATGGATGTATGGGGCTTCCCAGGTGGTGCTAGTGGCAAAGAACCCACCTGAAAATACAGGAGCTATGAGAGAGACACATTCGATACCTGAGTCAGAAAGATTCCCCTGGAGGAGGTCATGACAACCCACTGCAGTGTTCTTGCCTTTAGAATCCCTTGGACAGAGGAGCCTGGCAGGCTACAGTCCATAGCACTGAAAAGAGTGGACGTGATGAAAGCAACCTGGCATGCACACACACATATGGATGTGTGTCTTTAATTTGATAATAAGAGCTTGGAATACCTATATAGCACCCACATAGGTGCTATATAGAACATGTAAAGCATTGGTTTTAATGCATTTTATGTATCTGTGGAATTTAAAACCTCTGCCCCAATCCAACTTCATACCATCTGCAGAAATTCCCTCTCTTCCAGGGCCATAGTTAGCCAACTTTCGCTCAGACAATTTCAGTGAAAACAGATGATTCACTGTAAGGCAATGCAGTCTGTCTTAAAATATATGTGCTTATTAAGAAATACAGTCATATTATCTCTCTCCCACTCTGATCCTTGGGAATTTGAAACTGACATATACACACTACTATATTTAAAATGGATAACCAACAAGGCAACTCCGTACAGGATACAGAGAGAATTCTGCTCAGTATTATATAACGACCTACATGGAAAAGAACTGGAAAAAGTATCAGTCAGTTCAATTGCTCAGTCATGTTGGACTTTTTGCAACCCCATGGACTGCAGCACACCAGGATTCCCTGTCCATCACCAACTCCCAGAGCTTACTCAAACTCATGTCCATTGAGTTGGTAATGCCATCCAACCATCTAATCCTCTGTCATCCCCTTCTCCTTCCACCATCAACTTTCCCAGTATCAGGGTCTTAACATATGAGTCAGTTCTTCCCACCAGGTGGCCGAAGTTTGGAGTTTCAGCTTCAGGATCAGTCCTTCCAAAGAATATTCAGGACTGATTTCCCTTAGGATGGACTGGTTGGATCTCCTTGCAGTCCAAGGGACTCTCAAGAGTCTTCTCCAACACCACAGTTCAAAAGCATCAATTCTTCGGCGCTTAGCTTTCTTTATAGTCCACCTCTGACATCCATACATGAATACTGGAGAAACCATAGTCTGGACTGGATGGACCTCTGTTGGCAAAGTAATCTCTCTGCTTTTCAATATCCTAGGCTGGGTTCTGGGACTGCTGGTGAAATGAAATGAAATCGCTCAGTCGTGTCTGACTGTTGGTGACGCCATAAACTATAGCCTACCAGGCCCCTCTGTCCATGGGATTCTCTAGGCAATAGTACTGGAGTGGATTGCCATTTCCTTCTCCAGGGGATCTTTCCAACCAGGGCTCAAACCTGGGTCTCCCACATTCTAGACAAACGCTTTACTGTCTGAGTCACCAGGGAAGTGCTAATCCTAGGCTTGTCACAGCTTTTCTTCCAAGTAACAAGCATCTTTGAATTTCATGGATTCAGTCACCATCTGCAGTGATTTTCAGTTCAGTTCAGTTGCTCAGTCGTGTCCAACTCTTTGCAACCCCATGAATCACAGCATGCCAGGCCTCCCTGTTCATCTCCATCTCCCAGAGTTCACACAGACTCACGTCCATCGAGTCCGTAATGCCATCCAGCCATCTCATCCTCGGTCGTCCCCTTCTCCTCCTGCCCCCAGTCCCTCCTAGCATCAGAGTCTTTTCCAATGAGTCAACTCTTCACATGAGGTGGCCAAAGTACTGGAGTTTCAACTTTAGCATCATTCCTTCCAAAGAAATCCCAGGGTTGATCTCCTTCAGAATGGACTGGTTGGATCTCCTTGAAGTCCAAGGGACTCTCAATAGTCTTCTCCAACACCACAGTTCAAAAGCATCAAATCTTTGGCGCTCAGCCTTCTTCACATTCCAACTCTCACATCCATACATGACCACAGGAAAAACCATAGCCTTGACTAGACAGACCTTAGCTGGCAAAGTAATGTCTCTGCTTTTGAATATGCTATCTAGGTTGGTCATAACTTTTCTTCCAAGGAGTAAGCGTCTTTTAATTTCATAGCTGCAATCACCATCTGCAGTGATTTTGGAGCCCCCCAATATAAAGTCTGACACTGTTTCCACTGTTTCCCCATCTATTTCCCATGAAGTTATGGGACCGGATGCCATGATCTTCGTTTTCTGAATGTTGAGCTTTAGGCCAACTTTTTCACTCTCCTCTTTCACTTTCATCAAGAGGTTTTTTAGCCCCTCTTCACTTTCTGCCATAAGGGTGGTATCATCTGCATATCTGAGGTCATTGATATTTCTCCCGGCAATCTTGATTCCAGCTTGTGTTTCTTCCAGTCCAGCATTTCTCATGATGTACTCTGCATAGAAGTTAAATAAGCAGGGTGACATTATACAGCCTTGACATACTCCTTTTCCTATTTGGAACCAGTCTGTTGTTCCATTTCCAGTTCTAACTGTTGCTTCCTGGCCTGCATACAGATTTCTCAAGAGGCAGGTCAGGTGGTTTGGTACACCCATCTCTTTCAGAATTTTCCACAGTTTCTTGTGATCCACACAGTCAAAGGCTTTGGCATAGTCAGTAAAGCAGAAATAGATGTTTTTCTGGAATTCACTTGC